>OY751313.1:9851957-9856555 GCA_963564615.1 Rhorus exstirpatorius
TGATTACGTCCAATTGTTCTGCACGTATTACTATATATAAATTTTTGTTCAGTACTGCTGTCGATATTCTCTCTTCTGTCTCCTTTTTCATAGGCATCTGTTGTATTATTTTGTGCCAACTCATTTTCCTGTCGCTATACATCAAATTTTTCCCATTCGTTTCTTTCGTCGTCATCGTTCGTATTTTCTCTTCTTTCAATACTGTTATTACTATTTTTTTTTTATTACTGTCAATGCTGATAACTATTTCTGTAATATTTCCAATAAAGTATGCATTGAATTTATTCACATCTACCAGACATCACTCTTCCCTCTTTTTCGTCTTCAAATCTAATTTCTTCGTGTCTCGTGTATCTTTGCGGTCTTCAATTTATTATTTCTTTCATTGTTTTCCAGATTTCTGTGGGATTGCACCTGTTATTGTCTATCAGTTCTTCGTATAGTTTTGTTTCTTCTTATATTTCTAATTGTGGTTACTCCAAGGTTTCTGTAAATTCTGTATTGTTCCCAGTCTGCTCTGTCATTTGTTTGGATTGCTCTTTTATATGCTATATCCCTCTCTCTCTCTCTCTCTCTCTCCCTCGCGTTATTTCCTTAACCGGTTGACTGATATTGTATCATATACACTACCGTCCATAAGTATGGGGACACTCGCCTCAGATCCGAGCCACACAAGAAGTTGTATCGCTCTTTGAAAAATGAAGATATCTCAATTTTCCAAGCGGCGTTATAAAAAGGACATATTTAGCTTCATTTACCTTTTTTGGAAAAAATTTTGCGATTTTTTTAGCCCGGTACGCACTTTGAAAGATGGTCATTTTTTGGCTTTTTTTGGAGGGTGGAAATTTTCCCGCATATCTCGTAAAAAAAAAATTTCAACTTTTTTTCCGTGAAAAACTTGAAGCGGGGAGTACAACCTTCAATCTCAATTTTTGGAAAATTTTTTACGATTTTTTTTTGGCAAAGATACTCAACTTTTTGCAAAAAACGACCATATTTATAAGGGGTAGTCTCATTCTGAAACTACTGGGTTTTCGTAAAATTACTAAGAGGGTAAAAAGTTGCATACAATCATTTTGGATGTATCACATTTTTTTAAGAATTAAAAAAACAAATTCGAAAAAAAAAAATTTTTTTCAAAAATTAAAAAAAAATTTTTTTCAACATTTTTTCATAAATCAACGAATAATTTTTTTTATCGTGAAAAATTGGGTCTCTTACCTCAACTACACGGCTTTTTCATCGTCGTTTTGTTTACATTTGTTTCGAACGTCGAGCGGATGCCACGTCTCGTCAAAGCTGTAATCGCAGCGAAAGGTGGCTTTTTCGATGAAAAACCGTGTAGATGAGGTAAGAGACCCGATTTTTCACGATAAAAAAAATATTTCGTTGATTTAAGAAAAAATGTTGAAAAAAAATTTTTTTTAATATTTGAAAATTTTTTTTTTTTTCGAATTTGATTTTTTAATTCTTAAAAAAATGTGATACATCCAAAATGATTGTATGCAACTTTTTACCCTCTTAGTAATTTTACGAAAACCCAGTAGTTTCAGAATGAGACTACCCCTTATAAATATGGTCGTTTTTTGCAAAAAGTTGAATATCTTTGCGAAAAAAAATCGTAAAAAATTTTCCAAAAATTGAGATTGAAGGTTGTACTCCCCGCTTCAAGTTTTTCACGGAAAAAAAGTTGAAAATTTTTTTTTACGAGATATGCGGGAAAATTTCCACCCTCCAAAAAAAGCCAAAAAATGACCATCTTTCAAAGTGCGTACCGGGCTCAAAAAAAATCGCAAAATTTTTTCCAAAAAAGGTAAATGAAGCTAAATATGTCCTTTTTATAACGCCGCTTGGAAAATTGAGATATCTTCATTTTTCAAAGAGCGATACAACTTCTTGTGTGGCTCGGATCTGAGGCGAGTGTCCCCATACTTATGGACGGTAGTGTATGTACAAACTTGAATAACTCTGTCAGTTTTGAACGAATTTCCATCAAACTTGGTCTTCCTATGTTTTTTTGGGTCGCTGATTACGAATCTGACCTGGAAATTCGAAAATTCAAAATGGCGAATTCAATATGACGGACCGAAGTTTGAAAATTCATTCGATTCTGATGAAAAATCGGTACTCGGGGGTTATCGAGGTCACTGATTACGAATCTCAACGCGAAATTCTAAAATTAAAAATGACGGATTCAATGTGGTGGCATCGACTGACTAACGGTATTCCATTATTACCGTCATCTTCGTTATTAGCTAGTGATACAAGTATAACCAAGACCCCAGAGTGCGCCACGGGAAAACTGCGGCAGGATTATATACTTCATTCTATTTTTTTTTTTTTTAATTTTGCATCTAACATCCGCCATTTTTATCCGCTATTTTGAATTTTGGAATTTCGAGTTGAGATTCGTAATCAGTGACCTCGAAAACCCCCCCGAGTACCGAGTTTCATTGGAATAGAGTGAATTTTCGTATTCCGATCCGCCGCATATTGCATCCGCCATTTTGAATTTTAGGATTTCAAGTTGAGATTCGTAATCAGCGTACCAAAAAAAAACCACATATTGCGTAGGTTTCATGTTGAATACGAAATTATTTGCTCTCACCAGTTTTGGCGCAAAACGTTGATTTTCGGGTCCACCGGTGAACCGGTTAAGGAGTTTCGGTACACCTATTGAAAATGCTACCATCAACTCAATTTTTTTTAAAATAAGTGACAAATATATAAAACGTGAACTGCTCAAATTTAAAGTCGATCCTCCATGTCGTTTTTGTAAAAATAATTTTCGAAAATTTGGCTCATACACGAGAGTAAATGGGAGCAATATTTGTTTGAGCTGTAAATTCCATTAAAATACTACCATCCGCATAAAATTTATGTCAGATCTTTATTAGATCTTCAATATGACTGTCAAAAAATTTGAATAGGTTCGTCTATCTGGTTTATTAGTTACAAGCCAAAAAATAAGCTCACTATCCACGGGTATAGCGCATGAACGGTCAGACTTTCTTTTGTTTTGTGCATGCCCCGCTCACCGCGCGCCGCCGCACCCTCGTTTCCGCTTATTCCCCGTCGCCGGTCTGTACCGAAACCTCCTTAAGGAGGTTCTTAACCCAGAGAAAAACGGTAAGAATGATTCTAAAATTTGAGGGAAGGTTTGTGCTGGTACTAGGAATACACTGTAATTATTTCAGATTTTTCGAACCGCGCAGTTGAGGAGAAAAAAAAAACATTAAATATGCCGCTTATACGTGGGCTCTTGTGTGATAAGTATTCGAAGCTATTGATTGGAGATTATTTTAGGAGTGAAAAAACGATAAAATTTTCCCGAAGAACCGCTCAAACGACAGATTAGACCTTCATAGATATAATTTGTCCAGAAAAAAAGTTTTTCACCGTGCCGCGATTGTGAAATATATACTTGTAAAGGGAATTGAGCGTGAGTAATGGCAAATTAATAAAATGAAAACGTATTTGGTGAAACGAATGCCGAGCCCAACCTGCCCCGCACGTCACCCGCGCCACGCTATAACGTTCTCCTTGCCCGCATCCAATATATGTCAAGAACCTCCTTGATTGTGAAGAAACTCTAAATTTGGAGAAAAAAAAAAAGGAACCTTCTCTCACCTGTAAAAAAATTAATTATTCATTATTATCTTTCAGTTGACTCTGATCCACTTGGGAGTTCCTGCTCGTTCATTTATTTTCCATCTCTCACCGAGCAGCGAAATTTAGAGATGCATAATTGGTATAGGAGAAGTCAAAGAACGAGAGAAAAGTTTGGATTCTCGGTGAGGAATTATCCGTTGATTGAGGTTTTACCGCTTGAATCATTTTAAGAACGGAAGATTCGTCGCGATGATTGAACATCGAGGGATCGTAATGGGTTTTTCAAACGTCACGATGAGTTAGCAGGGAATGGAGGGGAGGGGAGGGATGAACGTAACAGGACGAAGAGTTGTGGCCCGAATGAGAAACAATTATTTACCGGCATTGCTACGGAAGCGCAGCCGCCTCGAGGCTTTCACGGTGATTAAAGCAGCCGTAACAATTAACGCGATAATTTATAATTAACCCGTTAGTTAAAACGGGACTAGCGTTTTTCACGCGAAACTCGCTTCCTAGGGTTTTGAGTTCCTACTCGCCGCTCAAGTTGGGAAAGCCCTTTACGGTAATTTCGTTGAAACGAAAGATCATTCGATGCGATTTAATTGCGTGTTATTATTGAACCGCGCATGAAATCGAACGAACCGCGATATTTCGAGACGAGTACGGATGCGATTTTAAGAGACATCTCGCTTGTAACTTTGTATTTGCTTAAAGCAAAAAAAAAAAAATTGTAGTTTTGAGAGAAAAAAAACAAACAATGACCACAATTTTTGTGAAAAATTCCTGATAGAAATTAAATTTTTCATTTTTTTCTCAATTGCGAGAGAACCTTTCGAAAGAAAAAAAAAACTTCCTTTACTTCCCAACCGTCTAGGATAAGTGTTACCCTGCTGTGGGGAAAACTTAAATTGTCCTTAATGCGATAACGTCGCGACTGAACGGGGTAGTGGGATAAGAAAAAATAGGAACAAGTGAAACGGCAGGAT
>OY751313.1:9856755-10029871 GCA_963564615.1 Rhorus exstirpatorius
AGAGAGAGAGAGAGAGAGAGAGAGAGAGAGAGAGAGAGAGAGAGAGAGAGAGAGAAGATAAACGACCGAGATTGAAAGGCGATAATGCGTCGCGAAAGAGAGACGCTGTAATTATCATTCGTGATAAACGAGCGTCCATCAATTCTGCCTCTTTGAAATTAAAATTGAGCGCATCGCTCCCGTTACGAGGATTGATTTGATGTATCTATAGCGCTCGAAGTGAAACTATTTCAATTTCGTATTACAACTAAGCGTACCCCGCTCCACGTTCACGATTAATCGTTTCAAACATCGCCGTTTTATCACGCACAAGATTTAAAAAAAAAATGATACGATCGAATAAAGTAAATTTTCTATCTTCACACTTCGATCAATATTTATTCCAAATACTGTACTATATTTATCTCAAATAATTGTATATTATTCACTACAGGGCAAAAAAAAACTTTTTGTAACGCATGCACGATTTCTGCGTTTTTTGTACCTATTAAGCGGGCGTAAAGTGACCCTTTTTTGACCGGCTCGAAAAAGCGGGCAATAATGAATTCATTATTGCCCGGTTTTTGAATAAGCGGGCTATAATGAAAATAAGCGGGCTATAATGAAAAAAGCGGGCTATAATGAAAATAAGCGGGCTATAATGAAAAAAGCGGGCTATAATGAAAATAAGCGGGCTATAATGAAAATAAGCGGGCTATAATGAAAATAAGCGGGCTATAATGAAAAAAGCGGGCTATAATGAAAATAAGCGGGCTATAATGAAAAAAGCGGGCTATAATGAAAATAAGCGGGCTATAATGAAAAAAGCGGGCTATAATGAAAATAAGCGGGCTATAATGAAAAAAGCGGGCTATAATGAAAATAAGCGGGCTATAATGAAAATAAGCGGGCTATAATGAAAATAAGCGGGCTATAATGAATCCATTATAGCCCGCTTATTTTTATTATAGCCCGCTTATTTTCATTATAGCCCGCTTTCTGAAATTCGTAAAAACGACCGTGTGCGTACATATACAATATATGATATTGTATTTCCCTGTTGAAAAAATCTATAAAACCTTATAAAACCCCATAAAAAATCCCAGAGAACCCCACAAAAAACCCATAGAACCCCAGAAAAAATAAGTATGAGGTGCCGTGTCAAAAAAGGTCACTTTACGCCCACTTATAGGCACAAAAACACAGAAATCTATACATGCATTACAAAAAATATGGTGTGCACCAAGGGCTCAGTGGACTTTTTTACCTCGTGTGTTTGCAGTACTCGTCTTCGGCTCGCACACGCACTCGTCTTCGGCTCGCACACGCACTCGTCTTCGGCTCGCAGACGCACTCGTCTTCGGCTCGCTCCTGCACTCGCCTTCGGCTCGTGCGAGCTCACCCTCGACTCGTGCTAGCTCACCTTCGACTCGTGCTAGCTCGCCTTCGACTTGTACTGCAAATTCCACACTCGGTCTAAAAAAGCCCACTTTACGCCCTAGGTGCACAATATACTATTTTGCCCTGTAGTGAATACATTTTATATACCAAGGGAAATAAAGTGGTTTTCCCTGCTGGTGCAGGGCAATAAACCACGGTTTATTTCCCTGAGGTGTATAAATGTATATGTATTCAAATTTTTATATGATGTTGAAATTTTCATCGTTGGAATGCAACGAAAAAAGTTTTTTTTAAAATCATTTCCAGTATTGTCTCGAAGTAAAAAATCGTGTAAACCTTTTTTTCGGTTTTTTTTTGCGATCTAGGGCCTAAATATGCCAGAAAAGCGTAAAAAATACCGGAAATTATTTTTTTTTAATTAAAAAAAATCGATTTTCGTTGCATTCCAACGATGCAAATTTCAACATCATATTTTTAAACATAATACTTCACGTTCGACAGAATTTACCATTGTTATTAACAATAATTATGTAGAAAAGAGTTTGCAGAATGATTCTTCGATGCATTTGATCGTTAGTGAAATATCTCCACCTGATCAAAATTCGACTTAAACTCCGAATTTGGGTTATTCATGTATTTTGTCTCGAGGTTTATAGATCGCTATTGCGTGCGAATTATTATGATTCGATGGCAGCGTTCATGGTGGTGGGGAAAAAAAAAAAAAAAAAAACAAAAAGGTTTACGGAATTTTGACAAACGCGGCTACATAAAATCTGTTGAGGCACTTGAAAAACCATACAGAAATCGTGCATGTGTTACAAAAACCATGTATCTCAAGTTGAAAAAAAAATTTCACCGCGTTAAAATAGTTCGTAATTTTCTACAAACAATTAGAATTGATGAATAAAACAAAATTTTTCTGTCGAAAATGTTTTCTTTCGAGTTTGAATACATCCCGTTTTGTCTCATAATTTTCCACTAACGCTGAAATTAATGAAGGATTCGTGGCTATTATAGGACCTGGAAAATATTTAAAACCGTCAAAAATCATAGAAAATCAAAAGATACCATCGTGAAATTTGTTTTTTTTTTTCATAAATTTAGCATAAAATATGAACTTTTAAAATTATTTTCAGATTTTTAAATTTTGGAGTATTTTTTTAAATTTGGAGTATTTTTTTAAATTTTGGAGTATTTTTTTAAATGTTGGAGTATTTTTTAATTTTGGAGTATTTTTTTAAATTTTGGAGTATTTTTTTAAATTTTGGAGTATTTTTTCAATTTTGAACTGTTCCATACCGTCATAGCTAATTAGCATAGTGGCAAAAAAACATTTTTAATTGTTTTCACGTTATCTCAGGTGGGACGATCGAACAGAAAAAAAAAAAAATTTTAACGGTCAGGGTCAACCCCTGCCTGGTTTGACGTGGCCCCATATATATTTGCCTGAAATGTCTTTCTTTCTATTGATCTTGCAAATATATATATATGTGCACCAAGGGCGTAAAGTGGGCTTTTTTAGACCGAGTACTGCAACCACGCGAGGTCAAAGAGTCCACTTAGCCCTTGGCGCACACCATATTTTTTGTAACGCATTTACTGATTTCCGCGTTTTAATACAGTCCAAAGTGTATTGTATATCAGGCCGGTTTTTTTTAAACTTTCTTTTTTCTTCTTACGTACCTTTCTAAAATTTAGTTTTTAGCCTCAAACGAAGCCTCGTGAAACCGGAACTCGATAGAAAAATTCTAAAAGGCGACTCATCCGGTTTGAATTTTTAAAACACTCTAACCGAAATATCTCGAAAACTATACGAATTAGAAAGCTTTTTTTGGTTTCATTCTGTAGATAATTAAATTTTCTTTAAAAAAAAGGTCGTGACTACCAGACACCCAAATATTCATCTTGTACTCGATACGAAAGTTTAAAGTTGAGTGCATTGAATAAATGAATGAAGATGCTTATTGCCTTGTAAATTTTGATTTCACCGGTTTTCTAAGCTGATACAAATTGTGAACATTTGGATGTCACGACGTTTTTTTTAAAAAGAAAATTTTATTATTTACATAATGAAATAAAAAACAGCTTCCTAACTTATAGAGTTTTCGAAATATTTCGGTTAGAGTGTTTGAAACATTCAAACCGGATGAGTCACCCTTTTAGAATTTTACTACCGAGTTCCGGTTTCACGAGGCTTCGTTTGAGGCTAAAAACTAACTTTTCGAAGGGTAGGTAAGAAGAAAAAAAAAAGTTAAACAAAACCGGCCTAATATATATATATTATGCGTGTGTGTGTAACATACGGTCGTTTTGCTAATTTTTTAAAAAGCGGTCAATAATTAAATGTTATTGTCAAGCCGGTCAAAAACAGGTCACTTCAGGTCTAAAAAAACGCAGAAATCGTGCCATGTATTGCAAAAAAAATATTCCATGGTCCTCCAATTGTCTCATTAGCAATGAACTGGCCGATTAGTTGAAATTATAAATATTACATAAAGGCTATATTAGATTTCCTTGAGCTAATCGACACCCAACGAATAGCTATGAAAATGATCGAAATTGTTATCAGAGCCCTGTCAGTCGACGAGAATGGCCGCAGCTAGTGATGGCTTTCATATATATATTTTTTTTCTTCATTCTAACTCGAGTCGACAGTCAAATATTAAAGTTTGTCTCAATGTAGGGATATTTTATACTCGATACGAGAATATTTCGCTTTATCCATAATACTGCTTTTATTTCGTAGAACAAAAAAAAAATTGGTTTAATTCTCAGCGAGGATTCTCAAAGGTAAAATAGTCCAAGCATCGATAACAAGGACGAGTCGAAAGTTTGGAAACGAAATTTCAATAATTTTCTCGCGATCTTAGCGCGCATTGGACAAAAATCATGAAAAGAGCAAAAAAGATAGAGAATTTTGCGTAGTTTAATTCCTCGATACTCGAGATATTGTGCTTTTGCACGAAGGCAGCAAGGAGACAATAATTTTGCTCGATATATCGTCCCAAGAGCTGCGAATTCGTCTCAAAAGCGTACAATCAAATTACACCGATACGCGAACGAGCGAGTGAGAGAGAGAGGGAGAAAACTCATAATGGAATGAAAGAAATTTAATTAATGCCATGATGATCGTTATTGGAGAATGGAACGTGGGCGAGCCATAGCAGGCCTCGTTCGCGTATCCAAGTCACGAAAGATCAAGCTCATTCGGTGACTCAGGACAGGCTAGAAATTAATTTGCATTTATCCCTCGTTCGGGACGTTGATTAAAAGCTCAAGACTCTCACCGGATGGATTTTCCAAAGCTCCGAACCTTCGTCAAAAACTCTTATTCCCAATGGGGATTGTTTTGCACGACTAAAAAAAATCTTATCCTCTTCCCTTCGACTTTCTCGTTCTTTCTACACGAGAATAACGACGTCTCTCGATAAATTAGCTTCCCCACACAGGGCTAGAGACAATTAACTTGGTTTTTTTTTTTCCGTCAACAAATATCGCGTTGTTGGTTCAGCATGAATGTTTGAAAAGTTTTTTTTCAATTAAACGATCGAGAAAGTGGACCATCCCGGAAGTGCACGGATTAGCTCGACCGCGATGATAATTTTATTCTCGACGAATGGATATAAGATTACTTTTTTTTTTTTAACTCGATGTAATGGGATGAGTTACTCACCGAAACAGTAGAAATCCGAGACCCGTGACGGCGGCTCGACGTACGTCATCGTTGACATCGGAAACCTATCGCGTGGAAAAGCATAATAATTTTTAAAACTTGTACATTATTCGTTTTGCCATAATTCGTTCACGGAAAAAAGCTTTCTGTGAATTTTACAGTTTTGTTAATAGAGAATTGCCTCTCGGGAGGAAAACTTTGGAAATTCTTTCGAATTTTGAAGTGAAAATAATTGTTTTTACAGTTTAAACCAAAAAAATATGGTTATACAGATAGTACAGAAGTATATACCGCACATTAATTTTTCATCAAAACACTGTAAAAACAATTATTTACACTTCAAAATTCGAAAGAATTTCCGAAGTTTTCCCTCCCGAGAGGCATTCTCTATTGTAAAATTGTAAAACTGTAAAATTCACCGAAAGCTTTTTTTCGTGTTCGAATGTCCAATGAGCTCGTTTTCATGAATGAAAACGAGTCTTGTCGAGGATGATGAAATAATATTGAAACGAGAAGGAATATGCTCACAGCGACGTGAAGGAGCTTTCTTATAGCCTGATTGTTGCCGGTGCCGCAATAAGCCATAGCAAGCGTGTACATTCCGCTGCGACGAAGAATCGGATCCTTGTCGGCGGATAGCGAGGTCACGAGAGGATCGGCTTCCTCGAGACGTCCGTACATCGTAAATGCGATCCCTACCGCCAAACCCCGCAGAATCTTCTCGTGCTGGGTCTCTTGAGCATACTATAACGATAAACGAATTTTTTTTAAAAAATAAATATCCAAATATTTATAATCCGAGAATTTCGAATGCGTCGAAGAGAGAGAAAGAGAGAAAAAAATAAAGCTTACAGCGACCATATCCTCGATCGCTTGAGTTGATTTTGAACCGAGCATCACCATTCCCATTGAAATACCCGCCGCTTCGCCGGTAACAGCGTCGTCTTGATAAAGATTGAATTTCAGTTGTTCGTAAACGTCCTGCCTGTGAGAACCCATCGCCGCTAATCCGAGACCCAAGCATCCGCCGTGCCTGACCATCTGTGCGGTGACGATTATAAATTGTATTTTTTTATAATAAAGAACTTGTTGCGTGTCAACGATCTTCTCCTTTTTTTTTTATCATTCTATCATGGTTAAATATTTTCCCGACTTTCGTAAGTATTGCATTAATTTCTTTAAGCAAGTAAATAATTATATCTCGAGGTGTAAAAATTGTAAGAAATTTATGCGCACTGCGGGCCGATTGACGTCACAACACCCCTCGGTGGTAAGATTATGCCCGGATTTTTCTATCTAGGATTATCTTTCGGATAATCCATGTTAAAAGAATAGGATATCGGTCGGTGGAAAAATTCGCGAAAGTAAATAATTGGTGCACGAGTGTGTATATTATACATTACAGCGTGTGCTCTGACTTGAAAAAAAAAAAATTATCCAAGGATACATGAAAGCGACATCTGCCAAATTTGCCGAGAATAGATTTAAAGATTTTCCCAACGCAAACAAACCAGAGCTGGGCAGTACTTCGAGTACAAAGTACACTTTATAAGTATTTCACGTATTTTACTTAAATGTCCAAGTACTAGACTTGTACTTGAAGTATTTGTACTCAAATTTTCAAGTACATGTCACGTACTTAATGTATTGGCAATTAAAATTTCAACAATTTTCCCGTACTTCAAGTGCTTTTTCCAAGTGCCAAGTATGGAGTACTTTTGAATACGTCTTGCTAATGATTTCATGTATAACGCCTTTGATTATTTAATTTAGGACCGTTCTGCGCCATATTTTGGTTAAGACTGCAAGGATTGACCGTTCAAAGGCTCAAGCTACGGTAGTTACGGTGTCATTGTCAATGCATGGCTCCGTTTTTCAACAATTCGTGTATCATATTCTTTACGTTTTTCTTTTTCAAACCTGAAGTTAAATAAATCTTCGTTACAATCGTCGATGCTATTTTTTAAAATTATTTCTAATTTTTCGTTTAAATATTTTTTTTCCAATCAGGCCCAACCTGAGTGAATTGCGCAATGTGAAAATATTTTTCGATACAAAAAGTACTCGAATCAAAATCAAATGAGTTTAAAGAGTACGTAAGAAATCAAATACGAGTACTAGAACTTACGAGATGTATAACTGAAAACTTGAAAAGTTTTTGATTCTTGATACTTGACGCACTTCAAGTACTTCAAATATTTAGTACTTCAGTTATTTTCAGTACTTTGTACTTTGTACTTGAAGTACTTTCCAATACTTTTCCCAGCTCTAAAATAAACTTTTTCTGGCGTTGATAAAGTTGCGTTTTTGCAACATGATACAAAACAATATTTGTACACTTTCCTCGATTGTTCAGGTTACATCAGTCATGTTTGAAAACCCAATTTGCAGACTACACATTTACGAATTACGAAGATTTTTTCGGACTAGGAATGATCAGCTGCTTGAACTTCTTAATTTTACCGCTAGAGGCGCTGCTGTTCGGGGGTTTTGTGACGTTTGAAATGCAACTCAATTTTCAAGCTGGTATAATTAATTAAATGATGGGTAACTAAGAAAAACCTATGCGAATTATGTTTTTGAAAAATTATCTTTTAAATAATTTAAAAGTTGAAATTAATGCGAGTTTACTCTTTCTTTTATTGTTTTTTACGTTAGAGGAAAAATTTTTAATGAAAAAAAAAAAATGCACTTGCCTCATTTTGCGCGTCTTTCAATTGACCGAGCAAATAGTCCGTTATCGTAGCGCCGTGATTGGCGTGAATGAGACCAAGGGCGTACAGTCCACCGCCCTCGGAATAACCAGCGCCGGCACCGGTATCGCGGGGCAGATAAGACTGCATAAGAGCCAGCGCTTCTTGCTCGTGACCTCGATGGATAACTCCCAATGAAGCGGTCGCGGTCAACTTTGCCCAATTCGTCGCACGGGCCAGCCATTCCAAATTGTCTCTGCGGATACATTATTTATACGAAAATTTTCATATTTTCTAATATTCATTGCTGAAAAAGAAAAAAACAAAAAAAAAGGTCCGTATGCGTAAATATATATTCAAATAACCTGAGGAATTGATCACTGGTGGTGCCGGAATGCATAAATGCATTGGCGATAACGGTCGCGGTGTGACATATCGATACGCGTATAGCGTCCTTGGTATTTTTCAGTATAAGCATATCGGTATGATTGCTTCGTATGAGAAATTGAAGATGCAGATCGATCGACACCTCACCGCCCAAAATACTCGACAGAGCATCCACGCGTTCCTGCTGGTTGCGCTCCTCCGTGCTCTGTATTATTATTGCGCGTATATTATTTCTCAAATTTCATTAGCTGCGCTCTTCTAAAAATAATTCTCGTCATTTAACAGAGAAAAATTCGTAATTGACAAAAATTACATGCCAACTTTGCGTAGCGCATCAATTATTCAAAACTTTTCTCCGCTTTGTCTTATACTTTTCGTGAGTTGTACCACGAAATACGATCTTAAAACGTTATTTAAAGAATTTTATATGGTACAAGTTTGTATCCACAGCACCGTCTCAGGTGTGTATGCGAGATCGTGACATTTCGACTGCTCCGGCGTAAAAAAGATTTTTGGCAATTTTTTCTATCGTTTAATAATTGTTTTCTCGTCTCTAAGTTTTTCTATTGCTCCGGCGTGAGTTCTAGGATTTTACGATAAACTTAAGGATGTATTGGCTGTACAATCTCAGCAAAATCAGGGTTAATTTGGAATTTCACAACTTCTATGCATAATATACACTTGGATGATTGAAAAAGTGATTTTTATTACGTAAAAGGTTCGAATATTGCCTAGAAATATGTTTTTCGGTACTTTTATGAAATATTTTGAGTAATTCACGAATATTTATGATACTCGGCAGAAAAATTTTGTCTGGGAATCCGACCTGAATCCAACTTTCAAACCTAAAATATACAGTAAATATTATCAATATTATATAGCCCCCCATTTACTGAATCGTAATTGAATATAGCAAAATAGTGCGTCTGATGTCATATTTTTTAAATTTTACTCATTTTGAGTGGCATAAATAGTCGAAATAAGTTTTGAAAGTAATTGCTTTGAACTGAACCAGACAGCTATCTGACAGTTTGAGATAGAGATTAGAGTCGCGCTGTATGTCAATCTGAAGCGTAAAAAATATACCGTTGGAGAGGAAAATTAGTGTCGCAAGCCAATTTCAATAAATTAATTTTCAAAAAATCAACTATATCAATCATCCTCAATCATATCTGCGAAATAAGAAAAAATTCATCATGGGCCCGAAAAAAATTGGTGGCTGTTACTGAATTACAGTTTTGCCGCTATTCAAGCGTCGAACAAGCGCCCGTCACCCGGTGGCTACATTTTCTCGCATTTTTCTTAAAATTTCTCCCAAACGAGGTAAGAAATAGCCGTGAAATTTTCCCATATAGCTGTTCGGATGTTACTATTAAAAATGTGTAAATTTTAAGTCACCTGAAATTTTTCCTTCGATACTATTATTCGTTATTACATGCATCAGCCTGACAATTTCCCACAAGAGTTCATGTTAAAAACACGAAAAATTGAAAAATTAAATAACCTCGGTACGGATTGGACGATCGCGTTCAAATTTCACAAAGAATACAAATGGGAACAATAATATATTCAATTTTCATCGTCTTAGCACTATTTTTACCTGCACGCCTTCCTCAAATAGTCGTATATCGTTGAATAATTATGCAATATTATCAACAACGCGTCTATTCGCGTGATCTGACGTAGTTTTTTCCTCAATAAAATTCCCAAATAACAGTATTTTCCTCCCCCTGTAGAATAGTTGGAATAATTTTGCCCATAAATTGAATAATTATAAAAAAATGTGTAACGCACCATCAGCGAGAAAGTTCGTTACTTTTCATTATTATGATTTTTTCAATTCATCCAATGGAAATGAAAAAGAAAAAAAAAATTATCAACAATTTGGAGCAACGGAAAAAAAGAGTTGGAGACCCGATGGATAAGTTTCGGGGAAAAAAAAAAACGAACTCTTTGTATACGAATTTAAGCGAAAACGAATTATTGTCGATGCTAACCAGACTGTCGAGGCTACGCTCGGGAGTTTTATCCTCGAGCGGGGGTGCATCGATTTCCGGCGTGGTTGCGGCCACTCCGGATTCCGTCGTAACTTGCTCGGTGGTTGCTTTTACGGTAGGTTTTACGATGGGTTTCACCATCAGGGCGCTCGGTATCGGAGCGGTTGCTCGGAGCGCTTGCAAAACTCGGCCGAGAAACTGTTGAGTCGCCGATTCGTAAAGATCAAAGGCGATCTGATAGCCCATGAGGACGGACTCCTGGGGGCCCTTGCTCAGCCTGTCGAGAAGCTCGGCAACGGCCAACGGATCGTCGAGGAATATCAGACACTGGCACATGTTTACGTAATCCGGAGTGCCCAAATTACGATAAAGGCTGACGAGACAACGGAGCACCGTGTTGCGAAAACCACGATTTTGTATTAGGCTCATGGCTACTTGAAAAGCGTACGATAGCATTCCGCCTATGTCGTCCTGTATAAATATAAAATAGCGTTTACAATTCTTATCCAAAATCGGAGAATGTTCCGTCGTGACATTCTTTCCAACGTATAATTTTGTTCATGCTTAGTATTCTCTTTTTTCTTTTTTCTTTTCAATAACTCTTCATTGGCAAAAGAAGTTCCCCAAATGATAATCTACATCGCCGGATGCATTTTTGAAAAAATTCACCAAAATCGTGAAGAGCTGCGCAGCGAGGAATACCCCTCGATCCTCCGCTCGCCCATCAAGATCCAAATTGAAACTTTAGTCTCAATTGAACACTAGCAAGACTCACAAGTCATTATTCTACGCTCGTACTTTCAACTACTCCTGACTAATGCAATCCGAAATATTTGCATCAATCTGAATAAGTTCCTTTGGCAATTCTATAACTCGATCATCAAATTATTATGAACGTTCAATTATCGTTCAGTTACATAATTTATATCTATTTTATTGTCCAAATATAAATACTCCGATTAATCATGCTCGATATTTCGATTGCGATCGTTTAATCGGGGAATAATCACATTTTTATTCCGTTTGCTTTCTCATAGAGGAAGCTTTGTTTTGGTGAATTTTTTTTTTATTCTAGTTTTCAATGTCAATGTCTTCAAAACATATCAAAACGTCGAGAAATCACATTTGGAAAAAATGTCCAGACGTGTATGCGTGTTTAACTGCTATGGAAAATTGAATCGTCCGTAGATTCGCAGTCGAGTAAATAAGCATGATAATCCCTTCGTTTACTGCAATTTTTATGCAAATTCATACGGTGACTCAGATTTTAGGGTGATTTTAAATTTTCCGAAAAATCGCTTCGACTCACCAATTTTTCAAATATCGTGCTTCAATAATTACTCATTATCGAATTCTTCAATCAGACTTTTTGAAATTTCAGATTGCATGAAATTTCAAAATGAAGAATTATTTGAATTTGGCAAGAATCGACGAAGGGGATTCGTATTTTACGAAAATTTCAATTTTTCGAAACGTTTTGAACGTTTGGATCGTTTGGATACGTTTTGAAAAAAAAAAGTTGCAAATTAAAACTTGCGCATCGCTTCCTCGTAATTTTCAAAATTTAATAAAGCTTTTTTTTTTCATCTCGCTCATGAAGATTCCTCAGCGAGGAAGCCAAAATTTAAAAACTCACTTGCTCATAGAGGGAGCTTTATGAGCGAGACAAAAAAAAAGCTTTATAAAATTTTTGAAAAATTACGATGAAGCAATGCGCAAGTTTCGATTTGCCACTTTTTATTGTTCGTACGCGCTCTTATCCCTCTGCGACGTCACGTCTATGCTGTTCGTCTTTTATCTCCGAGTCGCGAACATACAACGCAAAATTGTGGAAAAACCTCCGAGACGTATATACTTGAGAGTATGCGAAAATAAGGAAAACTCACGGATTGCATAATCGCAGCTTCGAATATATCCATGCGTCTGGTCTCGAGAGCAAGACCGAGCGCTTGACGATATTGATTATCGTCGAGGCATCTCTGAAACATTCTATTAACGATACCCTCGAGCCTCGGATCTATACCCTTGTGACCCGCTGGCAATTTACCCTCTACGTCCATCACCCGCTGCTGAGTATAAAAATCGATGCATTTCGCTGAAAGAAAAAATAACATTTTTTTTTTCTCGACCCACTTTTTTTCGTACTATTACATATTACTAAAAACAGGCGTCCAACAAGATTTTATGCGAAATCGCCCCGTTATTTTTTTCGTCGTTGAGAAAGCTTTCGCCATCGTTACAACCATCCACGGTTCAATGCTCGTCGATCGATCGTCGAGGTGTTCCTTGCGCCAACCCGAATATCTTATGATTAACTGATTTTTGTCTACGGTCGAGTACAGATATATCTCAAAATATTTGAAAAATTTCAAGCCAAGTTATCGAACATTTGTCCGAAAATTACGAGTCGAAAAATCATTTAATTTATACGGCACTTTGTGAAGATGATACGCTGGCCACATTTCTATCTAATAAATTATATACCGGATAATCCTAGATATCCGTTGCAAACTGCCCTACGCATGTAAAAAAAATCCTCAAGAATCCGTAACGACGATACAAAAAAAGGGGATCACCGGTTGTTCAGGGTGATTCTCCCCTATTTAAGGTGGTCCTCCTGCAAATGCTTTTTTCATGAGAATTTGTTGAAATTTATAGTGGACGAAGAGAATGCTGGTACCCAACTTCTCGTGAAATGTGAAGCAGATTTACCGTTCCTAACTCGAGATATTCAATGTCAAAGTTAACAAACATTGCGCGTGGAGCGTATAGCAAGCATCGCTGTAGATACAAGCACGGTTTTTTAAATATTACAACTAAACGCGTCATCAGATTCTGATTAAAAAAATTGTAGACGGTAAAAGACTATTATTCACATATTAGGAAAAAAGAACAAAATTGTTTACCGTTTCGTTTTACGAACGACGATCACAAAAATAATGCAATATGAATGAAAATTCGACGCATATACAGATATAGTAGCTGCATATTCTACGGTGTTAATGTATCCGAATATGCACGGTTCCCCGTATGCAACAGTCATTTTTCTGTACAGACTCAATCAGAAGTTCGCTGCATATGACCACTTACAGGGTGTCCAGCGACTTGTCATTTCAAAATTCCCTGAGAATTTCAGGTTTTTCCGGACCAATATTTGTCATTTTTCCAGAGCAAATAACTTACATTTTCGTCAATCGATACACGCAAATATATGCATTTTTGCTGATTTTACTAACTGTTATTTAAACAAAAGATTAAAAAAGACGAAGAATTTTCCCTTTTTTTCCAAGAAGGTTCCATCATATTTTATTATTTTTCGAGTCACATTCGAATAACGCAAAGCTTCAAAATATATGTCTCAATTACCAAGCCTTGCGGCTACTTTTGCTAAGGAACCCTAGGTCGTTCGACCCCTTCGATTTTTATCCAAGCGCTTCTATTCGAAACTGAGAAATCACCCCGTAAGGTGCCCATTTTTTGGGAGCTTTTTTCATCCCTTTAAATCGTTTATGGGCCGATAAAAAAAATACGCGTCTCTTAGTTTTCGATGTGTATAAATTATACATGTATAAATTAGATCAAAATCGAAGGGGTCGACTTAACTAGGGTTCCTGTAAGTCTATCGATTGGGCCTCTGTATTTTCTCTGATACGCGCTGGTCGGGTGGAAAGAAAATATATTGCGCGTGCGCGAGGACAATTTTGATATTTTCGAGGTCATGTCGGTACGCAGTCAAAATTCACGTCGAGTTTCAAAGTTCGAAAAAAATTTCCATACTTCTTTTTTGAATTCCCTGAAAATTTCATGTCAAACAGAATTCCCTGAGATTTCCAGGTTTTTCACCTTAAAATTGCATCCTACTGAATCTCTGCACCGTCTTCGATTCGCCCAAAATTCCACGCAAAACATGAGAGCGGTAAAATTTTCAACGCGAGATAACCGCGGTGATTGGCGCAAGACGTCCAAGGTAATTTTTGTCAAGAAATAATGAAAATCCCTACAATTTTGTGCTGTAAATTTTCACGAAAAGCGGAGGGCTCGTCGAGCTTCCCAAAATTTAATGACATCTTTTTTTCTGCTACGGGACATTCGGATATTCGCATTTTCAGACATATTCGAAGCAAAAATAATTTTTTTCCCGCGCGATAATGAAAAAACAAAAGAAATCCCTCACCCCCCTATTTAGATAAGAAAAATTCTTACCGATGGTCGTATCGACGTACTCGTTGCGAGCATTGACGTCAAAAAGTTCCCCGGCTCCGAGGGCATAAGTCAGAGAATCCTCGAAGCTTCCCAGATGGTAATACACTTTGCTGGCTATGAGCGCCGCGAGCTCGTGCTGATTGAAGGCTTTGTCCTCGTGGAGAATCTCGCTGCGTCAATATACGTACGCGTAAGAGAAGGGGGGAAAGAAAATGAAAAAAGGGGAAAAAAAAAACAAGCGTAAAAGAAAATTATTGGTTGTTAGGAATGCGCGCGTGCATAAAAAATAAAATAACGTACATTTTTTCTATGGCTTCGGATATCTCGGGCCAGAATTCATCGACTATCATATCGAGTTTTTTCAATGCGAATACTTTGAGTTCCGGCATCGGCTCCTCCAAGAGGGAGATAATGCCAGCTAAAATAATTTCATCATTATCATTATAAACGAGAGCATGGTCATACTATTCATCGGTGAAATATCAATCGAGATCGATCAACCAATGAAATAATAAATAACTTCATTTGATAAGTGTTGGTTCGTTTCTACTCTTTGTGAGGTTATGTATATCACGATTTGCAAATCATTGTCGAAGCGTCGTCCGGCCAATCGACCAAATAAACTCGATGGCTTCTTTTCATTTTCGAAGAGTGTCACATTAGATAAATCAATTGAGAGGAATTATAATCACCTGCTGACGTGATATTCATCTTCATTTGTGTAAAGCTCGCGTTAGGCTGCAATTTTCTTTGAACCTATAAAACACGATTATACACTCAAGAAAAGCACTGACTGATGATAGTTCACTGTCACCGTTCTTTGTCGGTCTGTCGCTTTTTTTCTCTCTCTCTCTCTCTCTCGTTGCCTGCAGTCGCCAGTCCCCACTACTCACACTCGGTGGGTATCGCCCACATCTCCGAAATAGCCGCAATGTTGTGTTATGGTCAAATGACACGTAAATTACCGTCACGTGACGATCATTAAATTTATTTTAAATAGGAACATGTAGACCCGTATTCACAGTCGAGTCTTATTTCTAAGACGGTCTTAAGTCGTCGTTTAGGACGACTTGATTGGTTGTTGGCCGTCTTAAGACCGTCTTAAGAAATAAGACTCGACTGTGAATACGGGCCGTAGAATGACCGTGATTTTCAGCTGCGGTCACAATATCAGTCACGCATGGAGATGTGAGTGATAAGCGCGACCGGTATTTTTACCGTAATAATGCCTGACCGCTACTAAAATTACCACATTTGTCACTTGGGTTGCTATCATCCTGGTCGACGCTGTCGACATATGAGTAAATTTTGTATGTTTTTGTAGCCAATCAAGTATATAATAATCATAAAATTATAATATACATATAGTGAAAACTAAATGAAAGATATATAATAAAACGTGCGTAATTTTATCTCGTACCCTATAAATCAACGATTTAACACCCGCAATCTAGCATCTATTTAGTTGTAAATGACCGGTCACAATTTTTTGTGACGGTAAATTTAGGAAAAATAATCGTGACCGGTATTTCCCCACACGGCACAATATATTTCAGAAATGTTTCAGAAATGTTTCATTCGAAACATGTACTATTTCATTGCAACATTTCAGGAATATTTCAGAAATATGTCCATGCCCGCGGAGATAACGAACGTTACATAGCTAACATATATGTCAGAAATATGTCAGAAACATTATTTCGGTAAGCTTCATGGGTCAAATCTTTCACTCCCAAACAGTTTGCGATGCTGCGTGTCGGCACGAGAGAGATCTCTTGATTCTTGGCTACAGTTTATAAAAAAAAATATCTCTCCATTCTACTTTATCACAGGACGATAAGACGTACACTACTGCTGCTGCTACCAGTAAAAGCCATGGGACGGCCAAATGCGAAAAACATTTGGATCGATTAAAAATGACAGTGGAATTATTTTTTTTACTTTCATCATTCGATGTAATGATAAAGCTCGAAATGATTAGTCCTTGTTATTCGATTGGATGCATGAAAAAAGAAAAATACGACGTTACATTTTAGAAACTACGATCGCGAGATTGAAGATTTTTTCAAGTTCTAAATCAACGGAAGTTGATTGATTCTCGGTAAAATGTTTATCTTATTTTTGGGCTAGCCTCTGTTATATGCGTGCGAGGTACGTATTATATGATAATAGAAACATAGAAATTTTCAAATTTTCATCAAGATAATAATAAAAGAGGTCCATAATGATCTGACGAGGTTAACATCATAATTGATAGAATGGAAGCCCCAGGCTTTTGATAAATGCAGTTATCAAATAAGCGTTTTGCAGCCGTATGGCCATTTTTTTTTCGTAAATCCACATACCTACTATAGGAGGGAGATGAAAAATGGCATTCAAGTAGACTATTGGAATTCAATAACAGTACCAAGCCCCATGACGCGCTTCCGTTCATACCAGAAAATTCGATGGGGTTTTTTTTTTCTTTCAAGATTCGAACGACAATACTTGGACATTAATCCGAATCAACAAAATTAGCAAAAATTTTGATAGTCCAGCGTATGAGTTTTGTATGTAAAAATGGTTGGACTTTTAAAATTTATGTGGTAGAAAACGGAGTTCAATTTAACAAATAATAATCTCCATTGAGGTCATATGAATCATATAATCTTATTTTACAGTATACTCGAACAAACAAAAAATTGTTAAGATATTGTATGAAAAGTAGTAGAGTGCTTCCTATCGGGAACATTTTTGCAAAAGGCCACGTGTTTTTTTTTCTTGATCAATGTGATAAGGTATTCTTCATATTTTAAATAGGTATTAGCGTTACATTTCTGATCTCAATACACACTATCGAATATCACCGATGTTTCCCTATGTTAAAAAAAGTAAAAGAAACATTCGTTTTCCGAATTTCATTATACTTATATAGGCATGTTGAGAAGGATAAATTGTTGGAGATACATTATTTTTTTTTTGAGGAATGATGAAAATTGGTATTGTGGTAATGTGATTGAGTAATTTACGTAAACGCAAGTTTCGGTATTTTCGTCGATTTATATTATTTAATTTTGACAAAACCTTAGACGGCTATTGTTCCTTGGAACGATTCGAGGCTTATTGCACGTATCACACTTAAAAAAATGAGCGTGGATAATAAAAATTGGACTTTCGCACGTTCCCAATGGATGGATGAACGGTCTATATATACCTTTTGACGTTCCATTAAAATACATTATTGCATAATATTTCGATAAAATATGAATTTAACACGTAAAAATTCGTTGAAATGATTTTTTTTTCAAGCTATATTATGATATTTATAGATTTTATTTACTACTGGCCTTGATCCCATTATCGCGCATTTTCCATGCTCATCCGATCAAGTATACTTTTTTTTATTCTTCACAAAATTTTATACATACAATGTGATCCGGTGCACGATGAGTAGCTACAAATGAAAATCTTCCTAAAACATTCGGTCACATATAGACACATGGCGTCAAAGAAAATACTGGCCTCTATTGACTATAAATCCATTGTTCTTCGAATCAATTATTCGAAATCGAATATATTCGAAGAGAGCGAAAAACTCCGTGTACCCATTCTAGCTTAATTTCATTTCATTTTCATTCTCATCCCGTCAGTGACAATTTTATTGGAAAATTAGTTTCATAATTTTCCTTCCGGCTCCTCGCGGAGTTTATAAATAATTTTAATAGTCCTCATTAGCGTAATTAAAAAAAAAAAAAAAATATATAGTATACATAAAGCTTATAATGTATCGCCGCGATACGATTAATTTTCAATAAAAAAAATTGGGACAAATTGGGACGGTGGCAGTTGATTCATTTTGCACCAATTGCAAGAAGGAGCACGCGTGTGACTATAATGCCGCGTCGTTGGGCATACTATATATATATATATATATATATGCGTCGTTGTAACGAAAACTTGAATTCCTAAAATGCATATAAAAACGGAAGTCGCGATTGTACATCGCCACGGGCCTTTCGCGAATCTCACGTTGGTACTAATCGAGGCAAACACGTTTTGGGTATCGTTTGCTCGGCCTAAGAGCCAACCTGTGTTCGACCAAAGACGAGTTTGTATCCGGGGGGGGGGGATAAAAGTCGCGCTGTTAAAGTATTGTCCGTAGGACCGTCGAGCGAAGATTCGTTCAAATGAATTTAGCGTATTAAAAAATCCATTCACCCCCGATGATAGTCGCGTTTGTCCTGATTCATGAAAATTCACGAAAAAATCGGAAATTATTCAAATTTTTCGTTATCAAGCGAGAACTGGTTTAATCGCTGACGATTGGACAAAATCAACGAAGCCCCGGCATATATAATATGGTGTGCGGTGGTCGATGAAAGCCTTGCAAGATAAAAAGCTGTGGTACACGATACTTGTCGCGCCGTATGCCGCGAACACGTGTTCGAGGATTTGTCAACACGTATCAAACACACGTGCGCTATTGGCGATCGACACTACCGATGGCGGCGCTCGCGTCACTCGGAAATATGGCGCTATTGGAGTGCAGTTTGTGACAGTTAGCATTGAAAACATGGGACGTTTATACTTGAAACTGCGACAAATTTACGATTTCGTAAAAGGAGACCTAAATAACCGAAATATAACTGAAGGGGAAGAAGTTCTGAAGTTCGGGCAAAAGGTGGTAGTTGGATGTACTGAAAAAAAAAACGAAACAAAACGCGAAATATTAGGGCCAGTACACTCTGATCGAAGACTTCGGGGTCGCATCGAGACATTTTAAGCACTCTTATATCCACATTTTCCGTCGATCTATCATTTCACGCACGCCGAATAAATTTGTCCGAGATACTTTACCGGCGTTTTTTTTACGGGAAACCGGTGAAATGTCACGTCTCGATCCGTGAACGGACGAGAATGAAATTCGAACACGCAACAATAAGCTCTAGTGTTAGATTTCACTTTTGGGCTGAATTTAGCAGATTCGACCCTTTCGACAGTCTCCATTCCGAACTCCAATGATATAAAAAATTGAACTACAGCTTTTTTGTTAATTTGAACAGGTACATAAATGTCAAAACTAATTTACACGCTGTATCGTGTGCATCGCGCGTGTACAAATAAAGTCTTTTGCACTCCAATAGCAGTTCGTCAAAAACCCGCTAGGAGTCGCATGCTTAGTGTCGATCGCCAATATGCCCCGGCATGCAACGGGGTTTCTCAAGTCTCAGATTCCGCGCGCTCAAGCTCTCTCGGCTATATAATACGTGGTATATGCTCTGTGTTGCGATTTGAAACACGCGTTGACATGTTCATCAGGAGTAATCCTCATAATCAATTAAACGTGCTCGTTCATGGAGCCGTACGGACGAGTCGGTATAATCTGAATCGCGATTAGCGATCCAACACCTGCGTCGCGCGTACCGATCGATCTCATTTGCGCCCTAGTAAAACGAGAAGTTGGATCTCTTTCTCCCTCTCTCTCTCTCTCTCTCTTTTGGCTAAAAACTTCTTGCTTTCAAGTATAATATTCCTTCTCGCAAGTGGCCTGCACTTCCGTTATAAATTCCATATATTCATTATAATGAGATGTGTAATCACAATGACCCAGGATCGAGCGATTCGCTCGGAAAATCTCTCGGAGACGACATTATTCCGGCATTCTCTCACTCTTCCCGCCGCTATACACGCGAGCACGTTGATTTTCTTCATCGAGAGGAAGCCGGCAAAAGAAATTACGCGGAGCAGGGCTATCTTGATTTATCGATTGGATCGCCCGACCACCGGAATTGCATAATCGCCATTCGACCAAAATCTGTTACATATTTCGTCGCTCGTGAAATCCTCACAGGTGTTTTTTTTTCTTCTTCTTTCATTACGATCTCGTGGTAAGATCTATGGGTCTTCGTTTCAAAGGTGGACTGTCGCAATCGCTGTGACGATCGGTCATGTCTTGATCATCATCGCTCTCTTGCTCACTCTCAGCGGTAAAATTAGCCTTCATGGATAAGTCAATCGGATCGTCCTGAGGTGGATGAGTATCGCCAAGATCGGGACTTTCGCCCGTTGAATTTTGTCCCGATCTTGTTTTGCACGAGGCGAGAGATCGCCCCGACGGAGTCTCCTGACTCTTGAGTATCGCGTCGAGATAGAAACGTTTGTTGCACGCTTCCATCGGTATCATTGTCGGCGAAATATTTGATTTTTCCGTACTTACGACATTGTGATTTCTCGTGTTACGATTATTGTTGTTATATGTGTTGTTGTTGTCGTTGTTGTTGTTGTTGTTGTTGTTGTTGTTGTTGTTGTTGTTGTTGTTATTGTTGTTGATATTATTGTTGTTGCATAGGTCGCTGCTATCGACCCTCTTTGTTGATAGAATTCCTGTAGTTGCACCGTTACTGCTGCCGATCGGTGACGTTCTCAAGGTCGTATTCGAATAATTGGCGGTGATTCCCGGATGACTCGAGGCATGATGTGGCGCACCGTAAAGATGATGATAAGGCGAGAACATGGTCAAGCTCGGCGGTGGAAGAAAAGCCGGAGGTATGAGGGGCATGCCGCCGAGATGAAATCCGAGCGGCAGACTCATCATATCTTTGCTCAGAGCGGATAGCTCCCCGTGCGGATGCAAATGAGCCGGATGAAGGGGCCTAAAACCGGGATGTAGCCCGTAGGCCGCTCTCCGCTCAGAAATCTCTACGGAACTGTCGCTGTTGTGCGATTCGGGTGAACTTATGCTCGGTGATGTTGAATTTTTGTACTCATCCAGACCCAGCATGAGAGCTTCTTCCTTGCTTCTTTGCTGTCCCGTATGATTACTCATTGATGGACTCGTCGGATTTGTCGGTTGATGCTGCAGTTGATGTCGTTGATTGTGATGATGATGATGATGATGATGATGAAGATGCTGCTGCTGGTGCTGCTGATGCTGCTGCTGTTGCTGTTGCTGTTGCTGCTGTTGTTGCTGTTCTTGAAGAAGACAGTGGATCTTGAACCAATTGGACCTTCTCCCGTAGCGTGAGCCTGATTTTGACATGCCCACTAAGAGACACTTTCGCAAACGGCAAGCCTTGCACGCCGTACGATTTTTCTTATTGATGACGCACTCTCCTCCGTTCTTGCACTCCGATATGCTGCTCAGGTTATTGTACGATCTCCCGAAAAACGACTGTAACAAAAGAATAAAGAAAAGTGGCGTGTGAAACTTTCGTTATGATCTGCTGTACTGTGATCGTGTGTTTTTTTTTTTTAATTTTAACCGAGAAACAGGATGCTAGGATGCCTAAAGTAAACCCCGACTTGGCCCAACTTTGGCACGGATTGGGCAAACCTGAAAAAAATTAACTTGGATGCCGAAATGAACCCCGACTTGGCCCAACCTTGGCACAGATTGGGCAAGCCTGAACAAAATTAACTCGGATGCCTAAACAAACCCCAAGTAGGCCCCCCCAGTTAGGCAATAGCGAGGAAGTCTTTATAGCGGATGCCCAGTTGATGCCTAAAAGGGTCCTCTTTTTAAATTGGGACGCCCTTACAATTTTCTACACGCGAGTCCTATGGATCCATTCATTCAGTGCCTCGGAGTTTATCTCGTTTATTTATTTTTTAAAATTTTTCATTCAATATCGACTTAAAAACGAGATTTAAATTATCGAGTACTACATTCGAGAGATTAATGCAAATAATGAGAACAAGATTGGTCAGACATGTAATAAGCCTCATCGCGACGTAACTCTGCAATTTTGATGTTACGAGTGTATATCTTCCCGAGCTATATACACATATACATTTTTATTCAACCTAATGGGTAAAAGTCATAACGGGCACACGGTTACTGTAATCGTGGACGAGATACCTCATTGTTTCATTCATCGAGAGTGTGCTTTAAACATGTCGCGGAAAAGGAGAGAGAGAAAGATAGATAGAGCCCGTATAAGAAGAAGAAAAACCGGGGGGGAAAAAAAAAAAACACGAGCAAGGGGACGGCGCGTGCGGCCTACTGAGAGCTCGTGGCTAATTGTCGGAATGGTGAAACGCGCGCGCGGGATGGCGAGAGCCAGTGATTCCAACACACCGACTAAAAGCCCCACTGTGATATGGTTTTACGAATAGAGACAAAGAAGCACGCGGAAGATGTATGGTCGATGGAGGGAGATTGAGTTAGGATGTAAAAGACGGGGAGAGAGAGAGAGAGAGAGAGAAAGGAGAATGACGAGGGCACGCGGAGGAACAAATTGGCGTGCGAGTGGCACGCCATAAACAAAAGTAATTGCAGTTTCGTTTTCACGATTAAGAGGGACACGGCCGCGCGACGACGAGAGACAATAGGAATAGAAGCGCAATGAGAGAAACACATTTCTCAAATAGGAGGGCTGGGGGTTTATATCTAAACGTGTCCCTCGCGAGCACTATGCGGAGGCAATATTACTATACAATACAGTGAATACAACATTTAAGAATACAGTCGCGTGTGGTATAGGGTATAATGCAACTTTGAATTATTCGTCGTGTTTGAGATTGCAAAAATCGCTAGTGATCCACATGCGATTCCGCGGATATTGCCCAAATATGGTATGGAACATTGATGAATATATGAAGAAAAATATTTAAAAAAAAAACAATGAGTTTGAGAGCAAAAAAGATGTTGCTGTTAAAAGAATTTTTGTCGGTGATAAATTTTGATGCACCCTCGAGAATAAACGGATCCATATCGTGTATGATAAATCATCAGACAAATGGACTATAACAGTAATTTTAAAGTAACATGAAATTCGTCGTACATGTTTGCAGCCTGTTTGCGACATAAAAACGAGCATTTTTTGCGCAGCTCAGTGGTCCCGATTTTCCCATCGAGAGTCGCGACGGCCTTGTGATTATGGTACATGTACATGTATGTGAATATATGCACTTTTATGATTTTAGGGAGACATTTACATTATTTTAATGTACAAGGATATGCGGTTTGAGCACCACCATCGTTCCACCAACTTGCGTACACGTTACGTGGTCAACTAACTTAATGAATAAATTACATCTAGTATACTAAAACAGTATTACATAGGGAATTTGACGCAAAATACATAAATGTGACTGATGACCCCTGGGGGGGTCTTCACTCGTGAGCATATTGTCTATTGGCTTTATAACTTGATCTTATCAAACTTGTACTTTTTACTGAAAATGTGGAAATCGATTTACTCATTTTTGAAATCGAATTTTAAAGTTTCTTCCAGAACTTGAAAAAAAATTACGGATCACATAACTTGAGTACGATAAGAGTCTCAATCTTTCATGAACTTTTGACGACAAAAGAGATAAAGTGAGAGAGAGAGAGAGAGAGAGAGAGAGAGAGAGAGAGAGAGAGAGAGAGAGAGAGAGAGAGAGAGAGAGAGATAAGAAGCCATCAGACGAGAGTGACGTGTTGTTTATCGAATTGTCGTGGAATGCCCCGTGTATAGGTTTGCAATAGACGCATTAAAGGATCTATCGCGTAATGTCTATCGTCGGTCTGTGACGACGAGTGCACGGGACTGAAACGACGACCAGCGACAACGGGGTCTTCGGTTATAGCACCGAGAGCGCTCTAACTCTCTATGACACAATCGAGAAAATACCTGCACCATTACGGTATTAACCTGCCGCGAGTTCTCGTTACGCAAGTGAAAAGACGACCCAGCGTGACCGCGCAGGTGCCCCCTTGCTCTCTGCCTCTTCTCCTGCGACCCCTTTACTCTGCCCCCTGGCGCGCGGCCCTCGGATGACGCTTTTTCACCCAAAGTTTTATTCAGGACACCCGCGCAATACAACGGGGCAAGGTATGAAAAATCGCATTACGTACAGCCGCGCGGGGCGACGGATACTTTTTTATATTCGAATTTACGTGGTTCTTTGACTGCCGCGAGACGATCCAAAGCTATTGACACGCATATACACACATACGAACTCAACTTCATGCAAAAAGTAAACTTTGTGAATCGAAACTATATATCTCGAATTAACACACATGTATAATGGATGAATATCATTCATAAATGATTCTAATACTAAATGCAATACTCCAAGTATTTGGAAATTTACGCTGTATAAGACACATCGCCATAAAAATGATTTTATACTTTGCTCCGTAATATCCTACACACGCGTGATAAAAAATATAACCCCCCCTGATGATAGTCGAACCGATTGACAAACAGAGAGTCCATAATATCCGGCGTTATGGAAAATAGTGCTGCTCTCATTTAATTTTAATATTATTATTATTTAACTCTCAGTCTTCTTTCACTCTTCCGGCGGCAGCGCGGCGCTTCGCACTTGCCCGCCACAATTCTTTCCGCCCTAGTTAACGATTGCGCAATCCGCGACATTGTTTCATTTCGTTATTTTCGTTTTCAGGCCCATCGTAGCATGTCACCTTCCTCCCTCGCTCTACCTCGCCACTTTACCATCATCTCGGCCGTTATACACGCGGTCGCCACGCTCCAAAGTCCCGGATCGTTCCGCTCGTCTACCATTATACCAATACCATGACCATTATCGCATCGCTATACAGGCTCTTGTGTATACCTGTGCATTGTTGGCTATTAACTGTCGGAACACTATATATACATGTATACTCGTTACGGTCGACCATCACCTACCTCACGCCGCGTCCTCACATCTCTCCCAGCTGTACACGACGGGAAAATGTGCCTTTTCGAACCCCACCCTTACATTGGCTTGTCGCCTAACAGTGACATTGTTTTTTTTTCTTTTTTTTTTTATATTTCATAAAGTTTCGAAACCAATATCGACGAAATACAGTCGAATTTGGTTATAAGCAATCTGGTTATAAGCAATTTCCCCTCCGATTTTTTTCGAGTCCGCTCAGCGCGGTCCCCCACCACAAGCCAATTGCTTATAACCGGCAGCATTGCGCATTTCACCGACGCAGTCACACACATTAAGAACGCTACATTGATGCGCTGTAGTGGGGGAGCCAGATTTTACGACTCTTCGACGTTTTTTTTTCCCCTACAGCCCCGAAGGATTGCTTATAACCAAATTCGACTGTATTGCCGTTTTATGATCACCCGAATGCTTTCGTAGTTCGAGACAACACCGCGTGCACATGTTCGTGACTATAATTTATTGAATATATTAACAGCGATTTCGATGAGAAAATTGATATTTCATATTTTGACTAAATCAATTAGATCAGGGCCTAACTATATGAATTATTGTCTAAAATTTCTCACCTTGCAACCCTCGCAAGTAAACGCACCAAAGTGAAATCCGGCCGCTGGCTCCCCGCAAACTTTGCATTGCTGATTCATCTGCAAAAAAATGAATGAACAGTATAGGATCTCGATTAGAAAAAAAGTGATGTTTTTATTTTTCACGAAGGTCGAAAAAAAAAAAAAAAAAAAACCAATGACGCAGCGATTCGTTAAATATATTTCGTATGATCGTTTAAATTTTTTTTTTGACGCGCAACCGCGTGTCTTGACATTTTTTTGTATAAAATGCAAGTGTGAGGTGATTTTTATTGGAATACAAAGTGATAATTATTTCTTTTAAGATAGGTAAAAATGATTTAACAAAAGGCGTGTAAATTGGAAACTTGCACATTGCCTCCTCATAATTATTATTTTTTTCACTATAAGGTTCTCTCTATATGAACAAAATATGTGTTTTTTTTTATTAATTTTCGCCTACTCATAGAAAAATCTTGATGAATTTTGGGAGTGAGATAAAATAGTGAGGAAGCAGTTAGGTGATAGTTTCTTATTTGGATGCTTTTTTTTATAACTGATTCTATATATAAATATTTTTAATCTATAGCACCATAAGGTCGTGGGATTCTATTTGAGGAAACCTGACAGCCGCGGTATCATGGGGGGGGGGGGGGGGGGGGGGGGTTAAAAATACAAAAAGAAATAAAATAAAAATTTAAGAATTCTGCTTTCACCGTTTATCGAAAAATTTTTTACGGATCATCCTGCGATTATATTCTTATTATATCGAAAATTAACGTAGCGCAACTTAAAATTTGCAACAGCTGGAGCTGTCAGAGTGATTTTTTTTTATAATTTGACATTTCATGCAACATAAACACTTTTAAAGAATCGTTCAATGCTACACTAAGGTAAACGTCCCAATAGCCGGACGTGTACCAGTAGCCGGACACCTCATGTTAAAATATACCTATATATAGTAGTATATAGGTATAGTTTAACATGCGGTGTCCGGCTGTGTACTCTGGTACACGTGCGGCTACTGGGACGTTTTGACGTTTACCTTAACCGGGTAAAAAAATTTGCCGCAAAATATTTTCGAGGAAAATTGTGGGAAATGAAAGAGTGTGGGGTTGCTTTATACGTGTATATGAAAAAGCGCAGTGGTATATATAGCTCACAACGTCTTTGAATTTATAAATGTTTGAATTTTGCACGCCCGTTATACAGATATTCAAATCCACTAATTCTTCCTAAATGTAATTTTCTGACGTTCATTTTCGACACTGATTTTCATCATGAATAGCTTAAAAATAAATAAATAAATAAATCACCATCACGAAGCTTCTTTCCCTATATCTTATGAGAAAGCAAAATAATTAAATTTTCGCAATTTCTTTTAAACATATTGCTCCGGTGCTGAATATCAATGATACTTAATGGAAAAACATTCGCTAACAAAAATGATCTTAGAATAATATTCATCCCTCTGCTGAATCAGAGTAATTATCCCTGTTCTTATCCGGCAATAATACAAAATCTCGGACAGATCGCACTTCGCGACGCGAATCATTTTATCGTACACGCGACGAGTCATCAAATGCATTACATCGTATAACGTTGTATGGAATACTCGAGGGAGATGAAATACGGGAGATATATGAGATACCTATACAGAGCGAAGCGGATAGTGCGAGCGGGGATTCGGAGGAGATCCTCTCGGACTGCGTTGCACAATTCACGATTCGCGAAGCGCTGAATCGTGGCAAAGCGGAGCGCGTGTTACGTTTAACAAGCGGAAAACTCTTCTTTTTTTTTCATTTATTTATTAATTTTTTTTTAGAGTTACTTGGCATCAAAAACTATACAAAATTCTTTAACATTTTTCTCTCGTTTTTTCAATCCCGAAAATCAGTCATCATTTTAATGAAAAAATTTTTATATAAAAATAATAATAATTCATCTATCCGCGGTAAATGAGAATGATGATCAAGAGTGAAACGAGGTCGCGATATATTCGCGTGTGTATAATATATACACGTGATGGGTGCGCCTTGACTTTCCATCGATATTATCAATATTATAATACCATTGATCTTCTCATGACTATATCCGATATAGAATAAAATATGTTTACGCGTCAGTTTACTTATACCATATATGGAGAGTCGATCTCTCAAGGTTCTCGATCTTTCTATCGAAGCACGTGTGCCTTTACCATTGACATTTCGTCTTAACGGAAATATTCCACTGCATGATCGCGATATATCCGGGCGAGTAAAAAAAAAATCGAAAAAGATACAACTGGAATCGATCGAGGGGTTGATTTTTTTTTTTTTTCGAAAAACTTGTCCAGCATCAAGGATCGAGCGAGCCTCGATTTATCGAAGTGAAAAAAAGAGGATAAGAGACGAGATATGCAAATTGAAATCTGAACTTTATATGCATCCTCATAATTATTATTCCGCTTATTGATGATAGAAGCTTCTTTGGCGAGGAATTGAAAAATAGAAAAGCTATGCACTCGCTTATAGAGCTTTTTTTTTCGATTTCCGAGTGTTTGAAGAAAAAAAAAAATGGGAACGATTTCATGGGAAAATGCAAAAAATAAAAAGCGACAACGAAACGTCGATATACCATGAACCAGTACAATGGAATATTTTTCATTCACACCAGGACCCTTGTGTTTGGAAAATGTTTCCTGGTGTAAAATTATCATTAATTAACGCCACTCGTAAATGATACCACACACTGGGTTAGCGTAACCCACCGTTTTTGTTTTGCTGATATCTACGGCGCGGTTCTATAATGAACCGATTTAGATGTGTTATTTTTTCTCATCGGTACGCCAAAAAGTAAAAAAAAAAAGAAAATTCAATGGATAACACCATGAATTTCATAGTTTTTAAGGTATATAAAAAAAATTGAGAGGAAATGTTTAAGACTAATGAATGGTTTTAGAGATTACTGGGTTACCGTAATCCAGTGTGGTGTTTTGAGGGTTAATATGAGAAAAAAAAACATTAAAATATTTCTTGGTTACCTATATATGTGCATACACGTATGTACACGCAATAAGGGTGAAAATATGGGTCAGTATTTCCGTGTCTTATGTTGATTTGCTTTGCAGCATATGTGTGTATGTGTGTATATGTGTGTGTGTGTGTGTTTGTGTTTGTGTGTGTTTGTGTGTGTTTGTGTGTGTGTGTGGGTGTGTGTGTGTGTAAAATTTAATCTCGTAAAAGTGAAGAATCTCGAGAGATGTATACAAGCCCACAAAGGTGGGAGACATGCGTGTGTTGACTGTATAAAGTTATAAAGAAATGTTCTATAAGTTACCCGTTGGATATCTTTTGTGACTTTCATACATGACGAGCTATCGCTAAATGGGAAAGTAAATTTCAGTTAATGGAAGAGACATCGAATGTTTGATCAACGGTGTCTCTCTCTCTTTCTCTCTCTCTCTCTCTCTCCTGACCTACACCCTACAGTCGTTGACTCTTTTAATTATACTAATATGTATATATATGCGGTTATACATACGCGTGACTCTTTTCTCCGCTGTCATCTTCAATCTCTATGGGCCCCTGCACGACCGGGAGACCTCACTCATTTTCATCTCCGGTTCATCGCGAAAGTATGTACACAACGAGATTCTGCGTATTAGATTGTCCAAAGGAATGAAGGAGAAAGAGAGAGAGAGAGAGAGAGACCGCCATGGGAGAGTTTCATTTCAAATAATCGAGATAGTTAAATATTCATAGAAATGGGTTTGGAGACATTTTCAGATGAAAATTCAATATTATAAATTACTGAATAAAGATGTGCTAGTACATCAGTATATGAAACTGAACGAAAAATAATTACAGCTTTGACATCTTTCTTATTAGCAAAATTCCGATAGATTTTGATCCCCCAATACACATTTTGCTTTATCAGTTTTAGCGTCGTAGATACGTTGGAATAAGAAAAGGGTCTACATCCGACTATACTTTGGACGAATAATCATCATCAGTGAGTACTGACGCAAAATTCAGTACACGATACGTGCATTGCGTGCAATATGTTGTTTCCTTATTAATTTATATTCGTCGTCGTCTTCGTTGTAAGGTAAAGAATCGAGTTCTAGAGTGAACCCGCAGCTCGTTCAAACTTAATATACGATATACATGAAGGTATATTATATATAATATTGCTGCAGGTGTGTTTCCGGTGGAATTCATACCATTCCAGTCGTCTTGCTGGGTATGCCCATCAGCTGCACGAATCTCCCTATCGTATAATGTACTGTATAGGTTCACGTTTTTTTTTCTTCTAGCGATTAATTGAGTCATTAGAATTTGTTAAATTCAGGCAATCAACCGGTAGAAAAAAAATTATATATATACATGTTAAGCTAGAGACAATGAAAAAGATGTGTAACAAAAATTTTAATAAAAATGCTTCTGATCTTTGACGTCTATCGCCTTTGGCCCAATGGAGATGTAAAATTACAATGTAGAAAACCTTTACCAAAACTGCCAATTCAAAAATGAAAACAAATTCCGAGTTAAACTTTATATTTGAATAATGCGACTCTCGTACCATCTTTTTCTTCTCAGGGAAAATCAAAACTTTTTTTTTTTTCATTATAATGTCTTTATTGCAATTTTTATTCCAAGACAGAGATTACGTTCTCCGAAGACCTGGAGGTTTATCGCGGGGCTTTCGATTAGTATTTACGAAACGTTTTGCGGTTCAACGTCGATCTTTGGTCGAACAGATCTGGTGCAGATCGTGAGCTGTTGGCTCTCATTGAGCGAGATTTCTTCGCGTATAGATCGCCCAGAATGTGGGAGAATAAAGTTTGCCAGCGCGAAATGGCCGCGTCGCAAATCGGTTTCGAGATCCCACACCGCGCGCGCGCAAGAGCCGTGAGAATCGTAGCAATTCCGGATCCCTCGTTTGCCTATTTATATATATATTCACTGTTACTACCTGTAATGCTTCAGCTCGACTCACCGATAATCTCAGTTATATAGTCCCGGATCGATCGTCACATATCGACCGGATAGACACTTTAAAAAGTATAAAAGAGAAAAAAATATGAGAATGTTTTAAAGATCGTCGTCTCCTTTCTCGAAGCAATCGAATAGCTCGGCGACCTTCTATAGAATTAAATAAAAAAAACGACGCATACAGACGATTCGACTTTTTTAATTTTATTTTTATTTTTATTTTTTAAATTATTATAGCACACTTTTATTGTACTTGTGCACGAAGGTGCGATGAGAGAAAACGTCTGTTAAAAATAACGTTCAAGATTTTTTTTTTAATGCGTATTTTTTCGCTTCAATAAAAAAAAAGTGTCCCGTTTTATTGAAGCTAAACCGTGCAGACTCGTATCTTCGTGAAAGTACCCGCGCTAATTGGGGGATTGTATTTTACTGCGCATCTAGTAAGATTGTTCGAGCAAAGTCCCTACCCTATTTCGGAGGTCGAACCGACGCTGGGTGTACTTAATTTTTCATATCTCTACCGCATATACTATGCGTCGATGGTGCAGTAAAAAAAAAAAAAATTTGTCTTTTTTTTCTTCTTTTTTTTTCGTCGCATCACCAACCGTAATTCGTTTTTATGGGCGAGCAGGACTATTATATATATATACGAAGGCGGTACGCGTTATACGTTCGATCCGGATTTGCAGTGAAAGAAAAATTTGGGGAAAATAGGACCGGGACTTTTCGTTTCGTCTTAGGCAGGTCACTTTTTTTTTTTAAGTCTCGCATCCTCGAGGCTGCAATTAACCGGAGGAAAATAGAGTTTTATAAAAAATTCCTACGCTATTTGGGTAGACAGAGCCTGCTCTGAGACTGTGCATTCCTATCGATGTGTTGATCAATTACCGTGAACAAAAAAATACGAAAAAATTATGCGGAACGAACAGAAAATATGTTTTATTCCTTCGAGACTTTATATGATGTCGAAAACGTTTGTAAAAAAATTTTTTTTTTTTAAATGAACGTTAATTCGATACTTGTGTGCTCAAAATTCTCCAAATTATCTTTCGAAGCAGCTTGGCTCGTCCTTATTGTTTTTATCTTATTGTTAAAAAAAAAATAAACACTTTCATACGAATAATATATAAAGAGAATTTTTACTAGAAATCGACAGTCCCACTTAATAAGAAGAATATCTTCAATCAATCGAATTGTATTTGAAAGTTTTAATGATAATGAAGAAAAATATGAAGCAATATAAATTCAAGTTATTCCTAAATTGATAAACACTCACCTAACTTCTTCCTAAAGTTCAAAGAAAATAATTCGGTTTTATTTGTTCGAAGTCTCTGCATCAATGTATACTTCTTTTCCGTTGATTACCCAAACCCACTAATCGTTTTCACGAAAATTCAAATTTTTTCACGATAAACTCCTAAAACCTTGATTTTTAGGATCTATATTTAATTCTAAATACGAGTGAAACGAAGCTCAATGGTGAAATCGCGTCGATTCACTAATGTAGTGACAAAAGTAGAAAACGTATAACGTAACGCATTGATGCATTAATCCTACTATCCGATTGATAATTTACTGACGAAAAAAAAAAAGAAAAAAAAAAACGAAATTACGGACAATGATTTCTCGACTTGTAATATAACTAGGTACATATAAATGTAACGTATATATATATATTAAAAAGTGAGTTTAGCCTCCAAGTGACTTTTGCCCGCGTTCGCGTTTCGCGCGGTTAATGATGGATCAACGCCCGCGTAAACGGTTTCAGTTTGCTCCGCTAAAAGAGAATAGAGGTGGCCTCGTTACGTTTGACTTCTTAATCCTCAGTCTTTTCCTATCGTCGTGCACCGTCCGTTATTTATATTATATATATACCTGCGCAGCGGCGTTTTCCAGGGTAAATGCGTTATGAAATGAGCACGCGCATCGAGGAACGCGAATTACTACATTATTTTCGTAATGAAGCAACATAAAAAAAAAAAAGAAGGGATCGGTGAAACTGGAATCAAAGGTATATCTAAATTATCGGCACATTTATACAAACTATAATTTATATTCTCATAATTTATTGTTATATCCGATTGAAATATCAATGAATTTTTTTCGGCTAAACTTTCGAAAAATTTATTATTTAATTATACAACTATATTATAAAGGTATATCTTATTGTTTCTTCGCGGGACAGATCGCGTGTTAGAAAACAAGGACGACGATGCAACTATATATATATATATATATATATATATATATATATATAGAAAGGGCAATCGGGGAAGTTACACCCACGGTGTGGGTATACGGCGCTGTTTACGCCATCATCTCGGCCGTGCACCGACGCGCGTCACGATCTCTGGTTTGCCGCTCTCGCTCGCGAGAGTCCCAGCAACTTCCGTTCTTTCGAAATTTTGACGTTTCATGACGCGCATCGGGCAAATGTCATTACTCATGTCATCGAGCTCGTGCTCATTTTTTGTCCTCAATATTTCCATACTTATGACAATATTAACAAGCGTGTACATTTATATATACACATTTATATAAATATATGCTTGTTATTATTGTTCCACATTGTCCTCGCTATATAATTGTAATGCACCTTTCACCCGCGGTATTCCATGCGGCATCAATCACAGATCGAGAGTGGCTTTCGATCGAAAACGATTGGCCATTTTCACAACAATGAAATTTCATTTCGAGTCTCCCGGAAGGCGCCTTTTAACCTCCGAGTTTTCCGCGGCACTCCTTCATCGCGATCCCCTTACCCATCGCGCGCGCGTGCGCGATTCGTTAAAATGATCTACAAGACATGCGCACGGATAAAACACATTATCGTTATAGCGCGTTCTTATCGCCTCGAAAATTGGAGATAGTTAAAATTGGGCACATTAAGTAATCGTCTCAATGTCACTCATATCCGTGACAATCGTTATAGCTTTCACTCTTCAAACTCGTCGAACTTATTTTCGATTCGACGATGAAAATTTAATGGGTATAATTTTTTTATGGATATTTATCGGGAAATATTAGTAAAGCAAATTTCGTTTGCTATTTTTAATTCGTGATTATTGTTAATCCGTGATTTTACTTCGTGGTTATCTTTTTAAACAGTTATATTGATAATAATTATTCCTCATACACCATCCTAGATGTGTATTATTTCACGATTTTTGTAATTCTCCGCAATTGCCACGTCATAAAATATTATGTTTCACACGTTGTGCGTCATTGTTATAAAGATCATCGAAAAAAAAAAAAGAAAAACTGACAGACAGTTTTTGCCATTGAAACTTTTGGTTACTGTTGAATAATATGCGCACATATACGCGGGTGGCTCTTGGTTTAATCGAGTCTCTTACCTTTGTACAATTGCAATGCGTAACGATGATGCGATGTTCGAGAGCCAAAGAATATCATCCGTGCTCGTTGATCACGGAAGCAAAACTGTCCAAGCTCCAACGACGAGTCTCCCAGTCAACATATTAGACACGATATTCCATTGTAGCACTTGCCGATTTATCGATTTTTCTCTTTTTCAATTCTCGGTGGGAAATTTTTTTTCGTACTTTCGAGCTCTTGATACTCGATGGGGGAAAAAAAAAAACTAAAACTAAAACTTGCAGCGAATAAAAACAACACGATAAAAAAAAAACGTAGATCACACAATTCGATGCAGAGTATATTATAGTTACTCAATGTCACTGTTTCGCGTTCTCGTATTGCGCATGTCCATCGCGATTCACCCGTTGATACTCCATGAAGCACGCATTAAAACGCTCGCATTCGTCTTTCGTTATGATTGTATTGTTTTCTTTTTTTGGTTTCGTTGTAAAGTTGTTGGTTATTTACTTGCGCGACCAAGATGCAACGATACACGCGCACTGCTTAATATACAGCACAGGCACAACTGCCGTTTAATCCAAAAAGTCTTTTGCTCCACGTTTTATTGCTCCCCATACGTTTGACAAGCATAAACATAAACAAAGTAAAAAAAAAAAAAAAAACAAGAAAAGTACAGCCAATGTCTCTTTTAGTAATCGAAGGAATAACTCAAAGCTCGAAAAGGTCGAAATAAAATCGAATTCAAGGTAAACAACGAATCGTGCTCAAAAACTCGTCTTTGTGGTAATCCCAAGGATCGACGAAAGAGAAAAAAAAAAAAAAATCTGACGACGGATGATGAATGATGAAATCGTATTGAGATTCGCGGTGCGCGATAGCTAAACCTAAAACGCGAACGTATATCTCAAGTCGAACGACACGTTTGTCGTGGCCGTCGTCGCGTCGATGACCATTGGGTGAATGACTCGTAGGACGAGAGGGACGATGGTGTTGGCGTTGTAATTTGTTTCTCCCAAATTCTGTTCTCTCTTTATCTCTCTCTCTTTCTGCACGTATTATAGCTCACCTCACTCGAACTAAGCTCGAATTTCCCCCCCCCCCCCCCCACTTGTGACGGATTTTGACTCAAGCGCGACTCGATCGTTCACTGGCTGAGTCCGGGGCCTTCGGGTGATCGTCAGGGACCTCTCGCTCGATGAGGCGCCCGCGTAGCGTGTGGTATACTTGGTCTCTCAAATGATCCCCCTTCGATTGGACGAGTGTCGTTTACGCCGTATATCACATTGCCTCGCTTCGACTCACAGCATGTATATCGTGATGTGCACGTATATACGAGCACCGCGTAGACCGATCGTATATCCTTGGCGCCGCGCACACGCTTCCAATCGTCTTCCTATAGTTGTCGTTGTTCTGCGAGCATGAGCTCGTAAGTATCTCCTGGGGCCTTATGAGACACACTGTGTGCGCTACGTCGGATCACTGGATAAGCGTGCTGCGGGTCCATCCGCGCGCGGGTACAGGTGGGCCTGGTGGACCTCACCGATCGGCCCGATAGTGGTGGTGGTGGTGGTGGTGGTAGCGCTTGATGACGATGTTAGTGGGGGAACCCTTGGGGCCCGAGGCACGGTGGGACTCACCGATGGATCGTGTGGCCTGTGAAGTGGGGGTCACTAAGGGAGGGGCCTCTTTCGCTCCTCTGTCTCACTCAGACAGCTTCTTCCTTTTATTCTTCTTATTCTTCACTCTATAGAGTGATGTCTGGTCCTTCATCCACAGCAACCGATGAGAAAAAGTCGCCAAGCATGTGCCCGCATCTTTGTTGCTTTTCTTGAGCATCAGCGGTTGACGAGTATAATCAATCGTATGCAAGTTTGAAATAAAGTAAAGAAATTAGTCGGCTCGCTGCAGACTGATAAACTTGTCAACCACGTGACGATAATTTGACTTATGTTTTCTCAAACCCTCCGGGCAGGCTCCAAAATTTTTCAGGCGGCTAATTTCGTTTTGGCTTCAAAATATGTACGCGACATATATATAGGTGAGATGTAAAAATGTATGTGACTTATCGACAATATATATGGAGAAAAGGTCGCTCGAGCCAGACTAATAATTAGTAATCCTCGTGCGCACGAACGATGATACTCGCGTTAAAGCATCGCGAGAGAAGTAACCAGCCCTCCGGCATTCTCGTATTTAACTATATATATATATATATATATATATATATATATATACGTATAGATATGGTTATCCTTGTGTATGCATGCATGTATATGTACGGATGATGGCGCAAACTTACTATATGCGCCATTATGTGCGTATACGGTTACGGACAATCGTATGCATGTCTATATCTTGTCGTACATGTTACCTCTGCTTTACTCTGTGCGCTATAAAATATTCGAAAGTATTCAGGATTCACACGACTCGCGCGTGACCGTTATATACTCTCAGCCTCGCTATCATCTTTATTATTTTTTTTTTTGACACATCTAATCACGCGAATGTGAAACATCTTTATGAGATTTTAACAGATTTGCAATTCAGCTTACACGTAAATCTTGTTCCAGAAAATAATTAGAAAACAAAAAAGAAACAGCGTCATAATAGATAAAGTCGAAAAGTCTGCGGCTCTTATATTTTATTTGCTCATTTACCCAAATTATTGACGACCCTCTTGAATTGCAGGATCATTAAAAAAAAAAAAAAATCCAAGCACAGTGCAACAAATTTAGACAGAAAAGCTTGATATTAAAACGGTTAAAATAATTACGTAGGCACAGATCGCTCGGAAAGATTCCTGATGAAAGGGGAAATTTTATCTTTTTAATAGTCGGATGCTAACGTTTGTTATTTACGCGAGTAACGCTCGCATTTTCACATATATGGGGCGTGTTCCCTCGACGAAAGAACCCCAATTCCTATAGCTATGGGTTATTTTCGAATTTTAATACAGTGGGGTTGGCACGTACTATCGTCTCATCTACATTGGTAAGCACTGATTGAAAAAGAAGGGATACTTAATGTATAATATATATTAGGTATAATAATATATTATATCTGCTTAATCGAATGTACAAAATTTTTCATGCACCTCTGTATTTAAAAGCATCGATAATCCTTCTCATTGATGATTTGCCCCATTCCATTATATTTGGCAAAAAGAAAACACGGGTGAACAAGAAATATAAGAAGCAATCACGTTCAGCCCGAGATACTTGAATCGTTGTTCCACATTACTTTGAAAAGTTCGAAATAATATTGAAAATTGACACTTTTAAGAAATCTCCAACTCAAAAAGTACGATTCTAAATCGCGATTGAAATAATTATCGGCATAGATCGAATGAAAAATCAAATGTGCCCGTGCAGTTGTTTTAACTTATTCAAGTCAAATCGCGTACACGCGTGATAAGGACATTTTCCCTGAATATATTTTTTCGACGTTTCGGAATATTTTGAACGTGTTGGCATTAAAAATTCGTGAGGTTTTTTTTTCACGACAAAACAAAGCATCGTCTGTATGGATACAAAAATAGGGCTGTGAAATTTTGCATTAGCCAACTCCGACAATGCGATGGCAATTTATCGAGGGGATTCCTTCGTCCGAGCTCAGGCTTTATTACGACCCCCGATGCGCTTTATTTCCACAAAAAAAAAAAATTAGAGATATTCTTGCAACTTTCGTACTTTTACCGGTAAATAAGCGGAGAACACCCGAGGGTTGTCTGTGGAGGGAACAAAAGCGAAGGAGAGGCGACATAAAGACGCATGTGAAATAATACCGAAGAACAATAAAGAATAGACGAGAATGACCCACTATTATCGAAACTTTAGGGGGAAAAAAGGTCACCCGGACGTCGTAAAACGATGATCGTCGGTCATTGAAGGATAATCGGGCTATGGTATATTTTCTTCGCAGGCTTGTGCATTCTATGTCTTCCTCTCTCTCTCTCTCTCTCTCTCTCTCTCATGCATTTTAATCGAAAAGTACGCTCGAATTATTCCGTATATGGGCTCCGTGGCTGACGGGAAAAAGTTGTAAAACCGTTATAAAAAAACGTGCCAAAAAGTGCGGAGAAAACTCTGTTTCTGCCATCCCAGACATGGTTACAAAAATTTTCTCGGTAAAGCTTAAAATATTTACGGTAATCCTCGAGCTATTTTTATGGAATATGCATACGATGTTTTGTACTTCTGCGCGCCTATACACTTTGGAAAAGTCGTAAATGCACAAATTTTGTGTAAAAAGTATGAGCCAAGGGAAGAAAAGAAGAAAAAAAGCGACGGAGGAGTAAATATACTGTCATTGTAAACTCAGGGTCATTTTTTTTTGTCACCAAACGTAAAGAAGTTTTAAAAAATTTTTATTTTCAATATGATCATCGTAAATAGGAAAGTATGAAAATATATATGAAGCATATTTTAAGGCTTAAAAAAATGATAAAATTTAATTACCCTCGTTATTTTTCTTTTTTTTTTCTTCTTTTAAAACTTCAGCCCTAATTAAATATCGTACGTATTGATCTTAATGGAAAAAGTATATATAAACGCTTCTCCGATGTATATGTTGCGAAATGATTGCTGCAAATGTACGGACAAGTTGTGACCTTTTCGCAGCAACTTTGTTAAGAGCAACGAAGCAAAAGTTATGGTACGGTATCTATGCTATGAAGGAAAGACGCGGATATACGTATATTTATTTTATTTTTTGCACGAGAGATCTCAATAAACCTCATCGTTAAGTAGGCACGACCATTACGTTGGACCAACTAAGAAGTGTCTTGGTTAAAAATAGTTACAGCTATATCCCAATTTACGTTCAATATCGTTAATAATTTTGATTGCTACTTAATTGCCAGATTTATCTTTAGTTCGGATGGTGACATATCAAAAGTAAAATATAAATTATTACTCGGATTGCTCGGAAGTTGCCGGATGCGTCTCCGTCTGTACATCGCGAATCTTCAACTCCACAGCGGTGGGGATGGAGAAAGCGATGTGCGGAGCAAAGGGAATTGGCAGATCGCGTGTGCCGTTCACGCACTAGCGCAATTCCTTTTCAGAAGAAAAAAAAAAAAATCGGTGAATTCTTACGTTAAATTCAGATGGTAGAATCAAGAATGTATCTTTCGTGCACCCTTGGTATTGGTATTACATGTTATATATATAATATAGTATAATATACTAAACTATACTATAATATATATAGTATATATATTATATGATCATACCAACTTGAATTGTAATTATCTCGTCTTGGGAACGGTCGATCTTGTTCAAATTGCACATACATTCGAATAATGGATTGAAAATAATACGTCATCTGAGTTTTAAGAAGTTCTTATTCAAGTAAGAAGTATACTGCTTAATCTCTCTACTTTTACTTTTTTTCTCCTGTATCACGCTTCTCCGAGGTTGTCAAACTGAAATTGTTCCCTAAAAATTTTGAACCATAATCTTTCAGTTTTTTTTTTAATTTCCAAAAGGTCAAATTGGGATTCTGTTTTCATGCTATAAGCTCGATCATATGAGAGATCAAGTTTCAATAGTTGCAATGTAACGTTGAATCCATATGCGGTCCAGCATGATTTTTGTATTTTTAATATGATCCATCGCGTTTCAGTTCTCGATTGTGGAGCTTTTCGATTGCCCAAGACCTCAAAATGCTGACTAGCAACACCCAATGTGTGTAAATGTGACCTCAAAATGCTGACTAGTAACACCCAATGTGTGTAAATGTGACCTCAAAATGCTGACTAGTAACACCCAAGAGCAACAGTGCCTATAACGAGCCCTTTTTTTTGCTTCCTCGTAGCTTTGTGATTGTGAAAAAAATAATTTCCAAGATTTAAATGCCAATGTATTTGAAATCTCCCAAAACGTCGAGAAATCACATTTAGAAAAAAATTCCTGACTTGTGTGTGCGTGTGTATACTTTATACATATGTGTATACAATCCCCACAGAATATACAACGTCATTATGTTGTAAAACTACTAAAGCAATCATGAGAAAACTTTGCATACAACTTGAGCACGAGGCCTCTTTTGTTTCTTAAAATTTTCGCGACAATCTATAACGGGTATCCCATTTTACACGATTTTGAAAGTTTCTAAAAATGTCAGTGTTCACTCTAACTTTCGTATAAATTTTCATTTGTCGGCTCGAAATTTTTTCATGTGAATCGTTTAGGGGAAGAGGATGTTCAGTTTTGAATTTGGCATGAATCCTTCAAGGGATTCAGAATTAAAAATTTTTTGAACTTTTCAAAAAAATTTCTACTATATTTCCAATACTATATTTACAATACTATATTTACAATACTTTCGTATTTGGCTATTGGTTCAAAATTTAGTGCACTTATAAATTACAGAACAAGAATGCATAGCATTGAAACTGCCAAGAATCGCTTGAGAGGCTCAAATTTTTTTTTTAATTTCAATTTAAGAAAAATCTCTAATCGCTCGATTTTGCGAAAATTTTAAGATATACGGGCTCATATTTTCGACACAAAAAGAGTATTTTAACGAATGATTGGCATTAAATTTTGCAATATTAGTTGACAGAATATCAGATTTTCTTTTATTTTCAAAATTTTCAAATGTTACTGAGAAAATTGTGTTCATTATTGTGTTGTTATTGAAATCGAACGCGGAAATAGAAGCATGCAAATTAGAAATTTGCATATTGCTTCCTCATTATTTTATCTCTCCCACGACATTTCTTCTATGCGAGAAAGCCAAAATTGAAAAACCGACATGCTCATATAGAGAAAGCTTTATGAGCGAGATAAAATGATAAGGAATCAATGTACAAAATTCTAATGTTCACACTTTTTTTTTTATCAATTCCGAAATCGTTGACTTGTCAATTTTTGTGTGAAAAAAACTATACCGTTAATATGTTGCTTACGTTTTAGAAACAAAGAGTTGCATAAAAAGTATAGAACATGGAAATAAATTCAAACCTTAAAGTTGGATTGAAACGAGCGTGATACCTGCTGTGAAGCTTCTTCGACAGATGGCACCACCGCTACCTTTTCAGTTACGACACGACGAGCCGGGTGCACTGGCGTGGTGGTTAGTGCATGCCTGCCTCTAAACCGGAGCATCGGGAAGTCGAGGGTTCGAGTCCCAGTCTCGTACTTCGTCAAAAGTAAAAATTTCCAAAGAAACGTTACGTAGCTCCGGGATTGGGAAGCGAACCCGAGACTTGGTCCGCTATACACCGAGTGGAGTGTCAGCGAGGAAAAAAAAAAACGACACGACGATGCTTGCGAAAATTCTTTTTGGACTCTATAGTCTTCGCACAAGTTTATGCAAATAAAAAGCAAATCTTCATGTCGAAAGATTTATGGCGTAAATTGTATAATCATAAAATCGTAGTACAACCCTCACTGTGCATACTAGACAGTATAATTTTAAATAATAATAATAATATATAAATTTGAATCAAAGTCAGTAGGGTAATTATATAAAATCGTGATTCTTATTATATTTCGTTATCGATATAAAATAATAATATACATATTGGGTGCTCCACGCCAAACCAGCCAAGGGTTGACCCTCACCATTAAAAAATTTTGTTTTGTTCAATTGTCCCACCTGAGAAAATGTAAAACAATTAAAAAAAACAATTATCACCTTTCTAATTAGCTATGGGGGTTGGAACGATTAAAATTGAAAAAAAATACTCCCAAATTTAGAAATCTGAAAATAATTTTAAAAATTCATATTTTATGCCAGATTTATGGAAAACAAATTTCATGATGGTATCTCTTGATTTTGTATGGTTCTTGACGATTTTAAATATTTTTTAAGTCCTATAATAGCCATTAATCCTCCATTACTTTCAGCGTTAGTGAAAAATTATGAGACAAAACGGGATGTGTTATTCAAGGTCGAAAGAAAAAATTTTCTACAGAAATTTTTATTTTTTTATTCATCAATTCTATTTGATCATAAAAAAATTATGAACAAATTATGAACAAATTATGAACAATGTTTTATCTTACTAGCATTGGTTTATATAAAAATTTTCATGTGCAAACCCTATTTCTTTATCCTCATAATTCACGAATAACAATATGCAAAATTAATTTATTAAAAAATTGTGTCTCGAACGGATTATAAAAAATCTCAAGTTTAATTATTTTGCTGCGGTATTTTATTTTTCCTGGATCATCCCTATATGCATGCAACATGCAAGTATATTTCTCGGTCATTATCCACCCTTGACCCCCCCCCCCCCCCCCCCCTATTCATTATATATGTCCTCGTAGTCATTGTTTAACAAATATATGTATAAGTCCTCAAAGTATACGTTACGTAGGATTTTCGAAAAAACTGTATTTAAAAATGTATTGATATTGTGATTATGTTAATTTCATTTACAATATAATTGAATTTTTCGGCGTTTTAAACTAAAATATAAACGAGTCTCCAAAACATACTTTCTATATACATATATATATATATGAATTCAACTTGAACGAGTCGTATACACAGAATGGTGTTATTTGAAGGTCAAATATTCATGCAATATATCATCTGGCTCGTTGGTCTAGGGGTATGATTCTCGCTTCGGGTGCGAGAGGTCCCGGGTTCAAATCCCGGACGAGCCCAAATAGTTGAATTTTTTTTTTCTTTTCAAAATCAATGCGACAACATATTTAAAATCCATCGCGACTTTATTGAAATATTTATCATACCGTTATGGGAAAAAATATATATTTTAAAAAATATATATATATAACCATGACTTTTTTACCATCATCAGATCGATCGAATTTGAAGTTTCGTTGTGACCGATGTATCACGAGATTACTGAAGAGTTTCCAGGCATATCGCGGTACGCTCGTACACGTATGCGTGCGCTGCCTACATGAATAAAGTCAAGCGAGATATATCATTTGTGTTTGGATTTTTTTGTATACCCCGAGGATATCGCGCGACCTTTATACCATTCAGATATATAGGGCCTCGTAATGTACAACGAAATCGGTATGGCTTTTCGGGTTTTTAAAATCTTGTTTACCGTTTGATCTCGGAGAGGTTCACTTTATTTATCGTGTTTTTTTTTTCTTTTCTTTTTTTCTTCTTCTTCTTCTTTTACGACACGGGCCCCAGCTCAGTCTTATTACGACACTCAAGACTCGCGCGCATAGCGATGAGTTCGAGCACGAGATGGTGATATATATTTTGGAATGGTCGGGTTATAATGTAGTATAGACCGGCATAATCAAGCGATGATTGGGCATCCAGTGTCATGATTAATAGAATTCCTATATTGATCATGTAAATTCGTATCGTGTTTTGGGCATTAGAAAAGAGATTTAAAAAAAAAAGAAACATTCCATATTCTTACCTCGACGTCCAATTTGAGAAAGAAGTGACACTAAAAGTTTCAGATTTATTTGAATCGAGCGCAAATTAATTATTAGTAGAGGGAATTTTGGCTTGAAAAGACCATCCAAATTGAGTTGATCGAAACAGAAGTATAGTGAGATTATATAAAGTAGCAACTTTTACTAGCACAGATGCAGGTTGATTGATAGAATAATATTTTTTGCTTCCTCATATTAAGGAAGTTTTGTTTGCGTGAAAAAAAAAATCGATATTTCGATTCCAAAATGGTCTTCGAAAAAATTGAGATTGCCATGTATCCCGAAATGCTTGAGCAACCGTGCTGAAACTTTGCGCACAACTAAAACATGGAACCCCTATCGTTTGCTGAAATTTGCGAAAATATTTATAACGGCTGTCCGATTTTACATGATTTCGAATTATTTCAAATAATGTCTGTGATCGCTCCAACTTTAGTAAATTTAAGATTATACATCTAAAAAATTTTTTATAAGTAGACTAGGGGACAAGCATATTCGGTATTGAATTAGGCAAGGTTCGCTTAAGAAGTTGGGATTTCATAAAATTGTCAAGTTTTAGAAAAATTTCTGTGATTGCTCCAAGTTTCGTAAATTTAAGATAAATGCGCGAACATTTTTAATATATAAATATGCTATCGCATAAGGATATTCCGTATTGAATTTTGTAAGAACCGCTTGAGGGGGGTTCAAATTTTATAAAATTTTGAAACTTTCGAAAAAGGTTATCAAACCAAAAAAAATTGCATGAGTACTCTAGGGGACAAGATATCGAATTTGGCAACAACAAATCGAATGTTACCTATAATATTGTTAATTAAGCAATCAAGAAGTGTGCTTGATCATGAAGCTGAAAAAGTGTGTTCACCGGTAGAGTTGTCATTTTGAAGAGTCGTTGTTACCCGGCTGCTAGGATTTTTCACGGCATCTTATATTCTGTGCGGAGTTGTTATTCGGTAAAGCACACAGCATATGGTGAATTATATGACTTTTATGTGCGAGTTTTATGCGCCTATAATGTACACATTTCACTCGACAATTTACCCTCGGCTCTTTGCTAACGCGCTTCATCTGTATATTTCGTAGAATTGTAAATGTATCAATGAGAAAATTATATGAGAATAAATATGTGCGCATTGCGCAATTTTTGTTTGTCGTGACGATCCGCGAGGACCGGGGATTAATGAATAAAAGTAGAAGAAGAGAATGAAAAAGAGTGCACACGTTCTGCGTTACATGAGGATTTCGCTACGGCCCTCGTATGGTCGTCTACATTACATTACCACACGATATAGAAGTGAGTGGATTAATTGAAAATATAAGAGCGGGACAAGAGCAGAGCACATTTGTTGAGCAATATTCCAGTGGTCGTGGAATTAACGTATGTATGTATATGCCATGCAGATATATCGTATCTTGATACGATGAGGGACGACTTGAGGTCCAAGCTGAGGGACATTTATAACAGACAAATTTACGAGGTTTTTCATTCAATGTATAATGATTAACAGAGAGAGAGAGAGAGAGAGAGAGAGAGAGAGGGCTCCATCGAAAATGAAGCATTACACAAAAGTACTGTGAATAAGGATGAAAGTATTTTTATTGTCGGTAGCAACGAAAAAAAAAATCTAGAAACCTCCGAGTTGAAACATGAGCCGCCCCGAGTATTCTCCGCGTTACCTTAGAATATGATGAGTATAAAGACTGGCAATTTCGGGGATTTAACAGAAAGGTTTTACCGAACACACAGCTTGCAATAATCGGCCGCGGTGCATCGGACAATCTTATGAGCTTCTCTCTTATTGTATGTATATAACCTTATACTCATCTTTGATGCGTTTCTATATCGTTTGTCGAAGTGCGCGAACGCGGTAATGTGGGAGAGGTCGATGAGGGTCGCGCGAGAGCTCGCGCATGCCGGGGTGCATCGTAAAGTCTCGATTAGGAGAAGCGTGGCCTGCTGGCGCGAGAGAGAATAACTGCTCGCTCGGTCGGGTCGAGAGTTTTTCTTAGCTTACCGATTCTCGCGATATATTAGCTGCTGTGTGCGTGCGTGAGAAGAGAACGAGCAGCTTACGACGTGCGTACTAAAACACAGTTCGAGATGTCAGCGAACGAAGTTTTAGCGAATTGCCGCTTTTAAAGTGTTATTGGAGAGATGTGCTCTCGTGCGATAGAGCTGCGAGGATTTCTTTTTGTTTTTTACAAGCTTCACGCGGCACACGGCTCGTCTTTCCTATCTTTATCTCACTTCATGACGCATACATATATATTTATATCCTATGCAGGAAAAGGTAAAACGGTAATCGACCATTCCTGTCAATGGACTAACTAAACGTGCTTTTCGATTTTTTCACTGATCAGTTTTCACTTTTGAAGGAAATAGCGAGTGAATTTGTCATTCGACGAAATATTTCGATGCAGGATTTAATATTTAGACCCTGTCGAATTTGATTCGATATACTTACGTCGGCTCAATCGATTTCAGCCTTTACAGTACCTATACGATACTTCTAAAACAAATCATGCTGAAATAAAAGAAGACAATTAATCCGATCACTGTGGGGCGGGGGTGGGGAGAGGGGTCGATTTGACCAAAGCTGAAATTAAAACTTTCTCTATTTTGAAACGAAGCAAGGGAGCATGGCCTTATCTCCACTCGAAAAATTGTACTTTAGGGTAGAACCCTCACGCAAAGTTTGGAGTCCCCTACCCTTCTCAGTCCACCTTACATTTAACGGTTTTATTGTGTCAGACGATATTTGAGGTGAGTTTTTAATTTTTTGTGTTTTTTGTACTAATAAGAGTAAAATTTCACTTTATATGAAATTAAAAAAAAAACCATGTGCCTGTGTGTACGTGATTTAGATTGAAAAATGGCGGGACGCTCCGGGATTGATGCGGGTCGAGCATTCCGTTCTCGTGGAGCTGTAAATTATTTCGAAGATTAGAGCGAGGACGATGATGATGATTACGTAGAACACCAGGACTACTCAACATCGGAATAAATACTTTTATATTAAAAAATGTGTATCTTATCTTACCAAAATCTCCTACATTCACGCCTCAAAAAATGCATCTGTTCAAGTAAAAAGTTAGGGTCACAATTTTACAATATTATTTTGCAACATTTTTTTTTATTCAAAGGCACACTCTGAAGCTTTGATTTCAATTTTTACTCATTTCATTTCATTCATTTATCTCCGAGTAATGAATTTTTGAAGAAAAATAGTTTTTTTCACGAGTTGATTTTTTTATTGTTATTTATTGCATAAATTAATTCGTCAAAACTTATATTTCAAAATTTTATCATAAAATAGAAGCCTTAAGCATGAGATGGGAAATTTTTCAGATTTTCAGGAAGACGTTTTCGAGTCTTTTTGAGCATGAGGTCGATTTGAATCCCCCCCGCACCCGCGACGCTTCGCTTCAGTGGTGCAATAAAAGCCCTACAGTGATCGGGATTAAGGTAGTTCTATCGTGGTAACTAATCCATAAGATTTAAATTTTTTTTTTTTTTATATCTTCAATTTTAATATATTTATTCATTTCGCGAAACGTCAATGCCCCTTATCGACCTAATTACGGAGAAATTAATACTTGAAAATGCCAGCTCCTCAAGGCAAATTTGCTTCGGCATATAGAAGAACCGATTTCCGGTCACTTTAAAACGATATATCTTATCGAAAATCCAAAAGATTCTTACAAAAAACGAGACTTAGATTCATTAAACACGTAAAAATCTAACGGGCCTAAAAAAAAATATGATTGTCGACCAATTTTTTAAGCTATACTGATTTTAATACGAGCATCCGGGTAGTGATACACAACTTATGGCATAATGTCGTGACGGTGAAAAAATGTGGCAACGCGATATCGAAACGAAAGCGGTATTTGACAAGTCGAACAACATAACCTCTCCGCGTCAACGTCAATAGAGCGGGCGAGAGAGTGAGAGGGCATGAGAATGAAAAGAGAAAGAAAACGCAACGTTGCCACACGTAAATATCATACGAGATCTAGTAATACTTGAGTCGTTGCAATTACTATTTTACTAGTTACATAATTATTTATAATAAACCGTTGATTAATTTTATTCACCTGGGTAAGCTTATTTAATATTTATTAATTTTAACCCATATATCCAATATTTTTAGGAATCATCATTTAGACATTTATAGCTAATTGACTAGTCTGCAGCGATAGAACTACCTTAAACAGTGCGAATGAGAAATAAGCACATTGGTTGCTTATCATTTTATCTCGCTCGCAAACCGCCCTCAATGGGCAAGTGGGTTTTTCAATTTTGGGGCTTACTCATACAGAAAGCATATTGAGCAACATAACATTTATGTTGTACATTTTCTCAAGTCAGAAATGGAAAATTTTTTTTTCGTTACTCTGGGGTATTTTGATTTGTATAGACGAACTACAAAACCGATCGGTACCCGTATCCAATAGTTTCATGGGTAAAATAATCAATATTTCAAAAAATCCAAAATTTTGGTAGCGAAAGGCAAAACGAAGCCTGTACATTTGACCAAGGCAGAAATCAGAAAAAAACATTTTTGTTACTCTGGGGTATTTTTTTATTCTCGGGCTCTTTGTTTTTTTTTTGTTCGTTGAAAGTCTACTTTGCAGCGTCAATAAAGATTCACTCAGAGATAAAAATGAATTATGGCTATATAATACGGAAATTAAATATGTATCTCTCTTAATGACCTCTTAATGACGATTGAGAGATCATTTTTGGCTTCGCGGCCATTTTTAAATATTGCAACTCGCCTACCACTCGCGGCCGAGAGTGTTTCGTATGTCTGACATTTTCACTTCATCGGCAAGCATTTTTTCCTCCTCCTTTATTGAATTTGAACGTTTTAATCATCGCTCGAGCCACCGTTTAAACTCGCTGCATGCAACGATTCATGTATATACAGCGGTATCAATTTAATATCCTTGCGAGAGGTGTTCGCACAATCATCATTCTCAAAATCCCGCTATATCAAGCCTCTCGCGTTTTTATTGTCATATTTCGCTTCGTTTCGTGGCAATGTGAGTATAATAAATTTTGCCATTTACATATTATTCAAATTTATATAATTCAAACCAACCCGGAATATTTTTCCTCATGCGGTGTACAGATCTATCCCCATTGCGTGAAAAAGTATACTTGCCCCACACGATATCCAATTTATAGTCAACGGTTGGAAAAACAAATTCAACCGGTCAGTATATGAGACGCAGAGCCTACATATGTTCTTTTGACATTTGACGAACTTCTTTTGCCGCACACCAACTATACCTACTTCGTTAATTTTTACGGTAATGTGGAAAAGAAAATAGATGCTAATACGTAGATCTCTACAATTATCTCGTAAACAATCTTGGTATCCACGATGCAGGAAACAGTGACACGTGGTACCGATATACGTACATTAAGCCAGACCTAGCACGTCCATATTTATATATATCTCCCTCTCTTCCTCGCTCTTTCTTTCTCCTATTTCCTGGTGTGCCCATGCCCTTTCTCACAGTCACTTGTTTTTCGATCTCTCTTTCTCTCAGCGGGAAGAACTTATTGCCGGGGTGCGCGGGTTCATCCAAGGGGTCAGCATCGATTTACAAAATCAGAAAAGGTGCCTCCGCTTCATATGCCATAACGTTGTCCCTCTCGTGTATGGGGGATACCGTAGAATGGAAGAATGGCAAAACGCTCCGTCGAGGCTCGAAGCTTCGAATCCACCGACCGGTTTTGTTGTTTGAAACGCCACGGAATACAGCACCGAGGACGCGCACATACATAGTGTCCGCTTCACTATTTTTATTTGTTCTCTCTTTCTCTCTATCATTCTTCTTCTTTGGATCGTCGCTGTATGCCCATTTTTACGTGCGAGCAAATTTTTCCTTACTGTCACGAGAGCACGTGGCGACATTCAACTTCCTTTCTTGAATATACGCAGGTCTTCGGTATGCTCTAGTACGTTGGGAGTCGACGCAATCTCTGTCATCAAGCGGGCCGAGCAAGCACAGTTTTGGGTAACCAGCCGATAATCAAAGAGTCACACCACCCACACCCTGAAACTTTTGAAAAATAATTTTTTTTTTTTCTTTACTTCGCCTGAACTCTTAAGATCACATTTTCAAGCCCACACATGGACGTTTTCATCTCATAAATTAATAAAGACACGTGTCTGTTTTTTTTCCAAAAACGGTATTAAATAATTTTTTGTTTTTCGTTTTGTTTTCATTTCGCATTATCGACGTTTTCCGCTTCTAGCTTCTCCAGGGTCATAACCCATGCGATATATCCTTGTAAAGTATACTTTACAAGGATATACAACAATTGGGTCGAATAGAGTGTCATCTATAGAACATTTATATCATAAAGAAATTTTGTACTACACTTTGTCTGGGCGAAAACTGTCAGAGAAATTCAGAAATTTCAAAGCTCGTTTCTCGAACGCCGGAGAAATTGATTTTACGATGAATATTTTTTTTTAAACCTTCAAACATGAAAATGAAGGAATATTCGACGCGATGAAAATAAAATAAAAAAAAAAAATCGTGCTAATGGGAGTTTCACATCTAAAACATTCTTCGAGCTAATTTAAATTTGTTAAATGCATAATAACAATATGTACAATCTCAAGAATCGTTGAAACCGCGTGGAGTATAAACATTTTTAGGGCTGATATCTTCCAGACGTGCCATTATCAATTTAATTTAATGGTCCACTATATAGGTATATACGATGCAGATATAACTTAAAATTTTTTTTATACGCACACAAATACGGATATATTCCACGTGTGTTCCGGTCTTATCAGTTGGCGCCTTCGTGAAATATAGGTACTTAGAGAGCCACGTATATTCAACTCGTTCGAAACACGTTCTAGAGTATATTATAGACATCACTTTGGTGATAGTGATGGGAGATGTGGGGGGGGGGGGGGGGGGTCATCCAACTCGTCGTCGTCCTTCACAATTTAGCTCGTCACTCCATGCTCAGTGTTCTTTCTCTCGCGTTTTATCGTCTCGGTTGTGCGCCGATAAGAGCCGCGGAGAAGAGAGATCCTTTCACCAGTGATGATCAGCATGATCGCGTTGAAAAATAGCACACCCTGCAAGCGCTGGGTCGGGCGAGTTATGAGAACGAACGAGAAGCAGGCCACGCATTATTTTGCCAGCACACATAATATACATACATTTGGTCATATTGTATATAGCGCGTTTCGAAAATGACCACTAAAATTTCGGGTGACTTTAATCGAGCATTAAGGAGCCGATAGCGGAGCTCGGTAGCCCAATTCCTTCGCGCGGCAAATCGTTTTGTGGCACGCGATCTTCGACGTCGTCGTCTCTCTCTCTCTTTCTCTTTCTCTCTCTTTCTCTCTCTCTCTCTCTCTCTCTCTCTCTCTCTCATACTATCTCTCGAATTTCTTTTTTCTTCTTCTCTACTTCTTCTTCATTCTCCTCGTTCTTTCCGTCGTCTCGTTTCGATCATTTAGTACACTCATGTTTCTCTGAATATTTTCTATATCAGGCACGTGAGCGGAGAGATATTCATCTTATTGCGACAAAGTGCTTCTCCATTGCATGCAGGATCTTTCTCCCTTATCCGTTTCGATAATACTTATTTGTCAAGAGATTTACCGAAGTTTTTCTAAACCCAAGTATATCGAGAATTATTGCTACATATATCCATCAGTTTATGAACAATGGAAGACGCTCTCGGTGCCTTAAGAAGGTTCACTAGGTAGAGCAAAATGCACAGAAAAATCAGAATTTTTTTATCGCATATATTTAGTACTACCGTAGAAATGTGTCCGATTAACACCGTTCTTATGGCGTAAGCAGAAATTACGATTTTTGCCCCTCTATAACTCCGGAAAAAAATGTAGAGAAATGCGGTACGTAGGTTCAAAGGGATGTAAATAGGGGATAAGCACGGCAATGTCGCTGTAGAGCCGAAGCAGTTAGGTTAGGCTGAGCGCGCAATTTTTGCTCGACAGCTTGATTATTATCTGGTGCCCGTGACTATGACACTTGACGTTACCAACCGTAAGAAATACGCGCCTTGTTGTTAGACTTCTTTGCGAATTATGAACACTATAAAAATCAATTTCTTTAATTTATAGAATGTAAGATAACTTTCATCGATTCTGAACTGCTGAAAAGGGTTAAGTGTTCATTTATCGTTGCATTATTCATTTCAAATCCATGATTTTCCGATTCATGATAAATTATTTTCACAGTTGGCTGCAAGGCCCATGTATAAGCATAGGGTTTCCGTCGACCCTCTTCACCTCCTGCAAACCCTACTGAAACTCCTTAACCCGAAAAATTGATGGAGATCATGAGAAATGACCCTATCCAGGGATCGTGGGATCAACGGGATCACCAAGCTTCTCATTTATTGCAATGTTTTATGAGATATTTGAGTCTATTCACTCGTTCGTGTATTTCAATTAATTGTTAATTATTCGCCTTCTGCGACAATAATCTATAGTTCTGTGGCTCATATTGAAACTATTGAAACACAAATGAATGAATATACGATAGCTCTCATCGATCGTTGCATCAATTATAATTTATCAAGGGTCATTAAAAAGTGCATTAAATGGAGTCGATCATGAAATGAGTTGAAATCATGTCGAGCGCTTAATCGTATACGTATGAGGCCCATCCATAGCCAGGTCTCAATATGCTATGTGCTTCCTGACGATCTAATAATATAATCCTCGGAGTACATTCACGCTAATAAATTCAAGCTGCCGGACTTATCGATAGGTGGATATGTATCTATATATATATATATATATATATATATTTATAATGGTATACGTGATATGCGCCCAAGAGGGCAAAACGTGACCCCGGTTCTGTATTATCCTCTTAACGATGAGTGCAAGTTCCAAGGGAGGGTATAATCGCGTTACTTGCAAAGTTGATGAGGAGACTGTCGGGTCGGGACACCTCACATCATACGCTGCAATATTTACGACGACTGTACAGTGTTAACCAAAAACTATAGCTGTCTCGATTGTGTGAAAAAATAATTCGAATGCAACGTTCGCTTCTCTTGGGTTAATATTGTTCCACACGCTGACGCATCTTATCGATTGATTCGGAAGATTCCACGGCTTGTCTTTTATTCCTTCAGCTTCGTCATGACGAAAGCAGATTTTTTTTGCATGGAAATAAATTGATTTTTTTAAAAACTCACGTCTATTTAATATATATGTGCGGAAGAGGAGAATAATAATTCATATCACGAAAGCACCGAACTTTGTGAGTGTTGTGCACGAGTTTTGAAAAACGAAATCGTTTTAATTTATTTATTCGCCATTAAAATGAGTCTCAGTTATTGCAGATTTTGATACATCCTGTATGGGTTTAACGAGTAAAAAATACAAAAAAAAAAAGCTGTGACTCTCGATTCTCGTCAGCGTATCCGTTGATATAGAGAGGTTCTAAGGATTTTTAACCCTTCCCCGTATTAATTATTGATTCTCGCTTAATGGTTCGCCATGTTCAGAATGAGAGCTCCAAGATTTTTTTACATATTGAACTATTCATTCTATAATAGAGTGATTTAAGCTGCTCACACAGTTGCCATGATTAGCTGTTTCAGGAACGAAACGTTATTAGCAAAGATGAGGTGGGATATTTTTCAATGTCGTGGCACGATGAAGACTTCAATCAGGCTAATCTGGGAGTTACTATCGAGAAATTCTTCATTCTTATATCTTTTAATAGCAATTTTTCTTGGCAAAAAAGCCAAAAATTTTCTTCCCAAAAAGGGAAGAAACAATTAAACTTTTTTCTTGATACGATGCAAAAAGAAATATGATTAACTTGCAAAAAAAATTTAATCCCGACAAAAGAAGTTATTAACCGAATAAAAATGGACCTTTCATCTACCACAGGCTGTAAGCAATGAAATAAGTCACCAAGCATCCCATGCCCTCTGCAAAAAGAGATAGAGCCTTCCCAAACAAACATTTCCAAGAAAAAATAACGCTTGTTCATAAATCCCAAAATCAATGATAAAAATACGACTATAGTTGTGGATAAGACAAACTACAACGAGAGCCAAGATCAATCCAACCGAACCCAAACTCTACGGGCACCCAAAAATTCGAAAAATTTCGAGCCCAAAAATGCGAAAAATTTCTGAAACAAAAGAGTGCACTGACACCTTATTTTTCAACGAAAACTATGATTCTGTTCATTCACTGCCGCGCACTCACCCTGTACGTAATTTTTGTAGATCTACAAACTTTACTCTGCGATCAAAGTAACACAAATGAGAATGAAGAAAATAGAGTTTCACGAGTGATGAGTGGTGACCAATATATCCGTGGGTTTAAATCGAGTCATGGCACGAGGATGATATACGCGGAACTCACGAGGAAGTTAACGAAACGAAGCGAAAACGAGCAAACTTTGAGACACCTTGAGGAGGACCTTGTATTTCGTAAATAATATGTACACAATACGCAATTTGTATTAGCACAAATATCTAGGTATACATGATCGTGTTGTGTGTTGGCCACGATGAAGAGCTCGAAGATCAGGGTTATGGTGAGGCAAGGAGGGCTAGCGATTAAATTGACCAACGTTCCGTAGCGGCACGAAACAACGATCTGGAACAATTGTTTCTCACCGACGAAATATCACACCGCGGTTGAGCAACGTAATTAGCATTATCTCAACCTTTTTATACACCTGCGCCTTTATGAATACAAGTTGGAACTTTACTACGTTTGGGACACTTGAGTATACACGAGTATTACGTTTCACGGCGACAGTCCATTCTACACATATCCGGGGCATATCCATACGTAATTACGTATGGATATAACCAGACGTAATTACGCAACGTAAAATGTCCAAACGAATTCAATTTGAAAAGCTATTTCGACCAAAACAACCACATGTATTTTTTTGTCTCGTGCTGTGCAATTAGATAAACCCCCATTTTCATGGTTGGCATTTTAATCTAGTTTGGAGTATGAGAAGAGCTCATAATTCGCCGGGTATGCTACGTGCGATCTTCATGAAGAAAATTCACCGAATTTCGGCATTAACAGCTTGAGACTTTGTAAGCTTGAGTCAATTATGTAAAAATCATTAGGGTCGTTTTTAACCCCCGGATAAAATATAAGGGATTACACTGAGTTGGGTACTTATATTGATATTGTAATCATACGTGAAAACCATTTCATTGCAAAAAATAAGATTCCCCTTGAATGAAAATGTATTCGAAGAGCCGTGCGATTGGACCTTTGATTCGCATACTTTCTTTAACTATAGCCACTTACATGAGGTCTCAACGACCCCAACACCAACTTGAGTTCAAAATTTCAAAGGGAAGGTTCTCGAGTCTAAACCTGTGGCACCGTCTGTAACTAGTTCGAAGTATTAACCGTACGTTGGGTGCATTAGAGTTGTGATGAAAGCGTTGGTTTGGTTTGGGCAGCTGATTATATATTTTTTGGAATGCCATGAACTAAAGCATTTTTTTTTTTAATTAAATTACAGTATCTCAAGATACTGAGAGATTTTCCATGTTTTTATATTCATATAAAACTTTAGAAGAAAATTGAATATGCAATTGAAAATCCTAACAAGATTATCGTAGTTGTTTTAGTTTCTCAATAATTAAGTTATTGCATTACAGGACGAAAAAAAAATTCAATTCATGGTTTTGGTCGGCAATAACTTTTTACATGGAGTATGATTTTTTTTTCATATTTTGAACTTCTCGGTATTATTTGATAACTTATAAAGTGGCAACGAATGAGGATAACTGTCGGGGAAAAATCACAGTTGCTTTTTTCAGTGATAAAAACGAGATGGAAAAATAAACCCAGAAAAGTTAGAATTCATCCGCGTCTTGATGCTGTGTGATTTGACATGGAAAGTCCCATATGTATACGCGTAAATACCGCGAATAAGTTACATATATGCGGTTTAATATTTTCTGGCGATGACGAGGAGTGAGTTTTTTTTTTAAATTCTCTTCTTTCATCATTCGGTTGTTATCTCGCCGAGAGTGTGTGCTATAACGACGTTGACGCTTGCGCCAACGAGATACGTCGTTTATTTAAAATTGTTTGTACCATTGAAGAATAAGGGGCATCCGAACGTTTCGATTGTCTTCACGATAATTATGCGAGAAGCAGAAGGTTTGACATAATTGTGTCCTACATATGTCCCAGTGGAGACAAAACCCCGAGAAAGACTTTGATTGTCGCGAATTTGGAATTTTTTGCAAAATATTAATCATACCCGGAATCAAATAAATCTTGAATGATAAGCTTATATAAACGGGGGGGTTTTTTTTACAGAAATCGAAAGTTGCAAGTTGTCTCTACGTAATTTTTCAAGATTCACAAAGCTTCCTCCACGAGGAAGACAAAAATGGAGAAAAAAGACGGTTTGCTGACTGTGCCAATTTGATAATCCTGGAAAATGATTTTTTAGGTTTTATTTAATATCTCGCTTCGCAAATTCTTCTAAAATTATTTTGGTCCAAATTTACGAAAAAAAAAACAAAAGAAAAATAAATACTGTCAGAAATTTTGAGCGGCTATCTACGGACAAATCCGATCAGGAATGTATCCTTAATCACGGATCAATATTGCGACGAAATAAAAAATGTTTACATTATTTTTTATGAAGGATTTTCTAATCCAAGTCTCGGTAGAGGCCGACATAACTCTAAATGGTAAGAAAGCCCAAATGATAATGGCGAGAGAGGCTCAATCGTATCATATTAATACGACCGGAGGATTTAGATTGTGCGTTATATATAACATGAAGGGACGTTCTTTATTTTGACAGAAAAATATTAATAACCTCGAGCTCACGTTTCGTCCAATCCACGATCTCGCTTGACGACATTTTCTTTGCTCCCTCGACGCCTCAAGTACGATTCCAGGTCAGTTTATGCAAAGCGAGGATCCGGCGCAAGAGGGCTTTGCATAAGCATCATATACCAAATATACATATATATACGGCGCTTTCACGAGGCAGACGAAAATAAAAACTGCCTCCGCGACGATGATGAGGCGCCAGCAGCTTGTCTTTTATTGTCTACTCTCGTTATACTATATATGAATATTCTCGTTTGTCGCTTCCGTTAAAACATTTGGCTTTTCCATTCGTTGAGAGTGATTCATTTTGTCTTGCTAGCGCTCTGTAAAAATGTTTGCAGTATAGTCACGAGTTATGAAATTGATCCTGCCACTGACAACGTTGGGTCTGTGGTGACAATTGTTACTCGATCGTCTAATAGTGGTTTTATCACAGCTAGCTCAAAACGGTACGATATGTAGGGAAATGAAAAATTATGCCAGAAGAAGCGTATGCAAGTCACATACCGTTTAACTTATTATAAATTAATTATTGTTATGATGACAATTTATTTTGCTCGATTTTCACATTTCCATCGTTAATCGATTAAAATATTCTTCTTGCACAGAGATGTTGGGAAGATTTCAAAATTATTTGGACAATTGATATATCGAAAGAAATAAGAAAAAAAAAAAGTAATCGCGATGGATAAGTTTCGTCGTCGCCTTCACTGCTCTCGACCTCGCACGTGCCTCGTTTTCGTTAGTATCATCAAGCGGGATGTCACGGATTTTCGAAGAGTCTCTCTATCACTCTCTCGTTCCTGTCCAGCTCTCGCGTCGTATGCCTATACTTCGAGGGCGGCGTTGATGTATACTTTATATTGTCCATCTTACAATTCGACGGAGAGCGAAAAGAGGAAGTGACATGATATAGGCGTCGTGGGTTCCACTCGTAATAAGTGAGGGGGGGGGGGGGGGGGAAGAGAATGATAAATAAAGAACAACGACGAGAGAAGGAAGCTCCTGGTTTTTACTTGGAATAATAATCACGCGAGATATATACAGAACAAGGCTCGGACGATAAAAATGAGATTCCGAGATCTCGGCGTGTGTTCTGTTAGTAAATTCATACCTCGGAATGTCGTCAAAAGCTCATCACATCAGCCGAGACGTTTCCTCCGTGAAAATGTATTTTCTCACGAATATATATAATCTTCGAGTAAGACCGGGGGCAAGATGGTAAGGATAAAAAAAAAAGCTAAACGAGCATGGCGCTGTTAGATGCGAACGTGAGTCGGCACATATTTCAATGGATATAGAACATGAATTAGAAATTTTTTTAGTAAAGTCACCGCCGCTGCTATATGCGAGGTTACTATCGAGCATATACTGTATACGAATAAATTGGCGACAATCCAATTGAATATTGAATTACATTGTCAAGATCATAATATAAAAATATCCCGATGGATAGAAAAGTTGCGTTATGTGTTGCAAGTGAAGTTAAACGATGTGATATCAACGAAATATGATCGCTCACTTTGCCAGGTGGCGCGGTTGGGATCTTATTTTAATTTAGACGGATAACAAAAGCAATTTTTCAATAAAATTGACCCCTCCGCTTATCCCGCTCTATTTTCTAGGAGCCGCGTCCGCGCACACAAGTTCGCGATGTTCCTGCATAATTATTAACGTTGCTAGGTGCATGTAGCGTACACTGAAAAAAAAGTTTCCCGATTCGAGCCATAATTATTATTGCTTCAGCCATATTATATGGGAAAATACGCTACTGCCATACCATCTAGGTAATAAAGCCATACAAATATGACTGACACAATATCGTTGGCGTAAGCATACCACTATGTCATGACAGACATATACCCAATAGCTCCGCGAATCTGACAAGTATCTCTATTTCAGCAATACTATAGTATGGTTGAGTTCACCATCACGAGTTATGCGTATGCCAACCATACTAGTATAGCTGTCTTATAAACGCTAGCATACGAGGTAGAAGAACACCAGCCATACTATAGCCGAAGCAAACATATACAATGTTGTTTCGTGGATAGCAGTTTTGTCAGTGTAGGCAGAATTCTTTGTATACCAACAATACTAGTAGAGCTGTTTTATAAACGCTAGAATACGAGGTAGACGTACCAGCTATACTACCAAAAGAATATGGCTGAATTATAAATTCATTTTACATAGATAAATTACAGGATATTGTACCTACCTATACTCGTATAGGTAAGTATATATAGTAGGGGATATTCGGGTCACAGTAAAGATTCAGCCAATATGTTTCATAATCATGAATATTTATTTTAATCATCTGTTATCGATAATGATATTCATACATAAATATTTTGCAAAAGAGACTTGATTTTTTAGAGCTAATGAAACACACCTGGAAGTTTGAGAGAATCCATGGCCCGGAGACATATGATACTCTCCTTGCAGGAAAATGACAGTTGACCTAACCTACAAAAATTCGCTTGTTATACGATTGGCGTTTATATAACAGGAAAAATAGTCCTTTTTTTACATATTCCGTAGATAAGTGAGAACAGACTTACCTTCAAATGTTGGTATAAGCTCATCAAGATTCCGTTCGTTCAGTTTCTTCTTCACAAACTCGTTCATTATCAAATTTTGCGTAGCGAGGTCTCGTTTTCGCGCGAGGCAGAGGCATATAGACACCACGCGTTAACAGATTAATGTAGGTGTTCCAAAAACGTAGTATAGTTGCGCGAGCCATATTAGTATAGCTATGTGTCACAACGTTATTCTCGCAGCCATAATGTATGGTTGAAATAGCTTGGCATGTAAAAATCAGCTACTACAGCTGTTTGAACAATACAGTGTAGTTTCGCGAGCTATGTTAGTATGGCCGATTTACAAAAACGATAAATTTCCAGCTATTTATAATGACTAAGCCAGCCAGACGATTGAGTGTCGTCCACAAAGGCGCAGTATAGGCGCCGTAGACAAAACTGCTTTGCCTTCACCAGCGATATTATTGTTGAATTAGAAATACTTCACTAGTCATATTTGTATGAACTTTACGGCAATCGGGATTTTCTAAAAGGGCTACTGCATTTTCTGTGTGGGCAATATTTTTTCACCAGTATACCTATAAATGGCCAACAATAACAGTATTATTGTAAATCCCGAACCATTTTTTTCAGTGTATATGCGCACGGGCTCGTGCTAGCTTCAACACTCGATCCTTATTGTACTGCCGCAACGTGGGACGGGCCACAAAGCGAATGAATCATCGGTCTTACGAGACGGCGAACCATATTACAGCCACGTAATTCGTGCATGCATGCACATCCCTGCGGCTGTTGTACTATACCATATCACACACACACACACACATAACACACACACACACACACACGCACACTGCCCCACATATGTAACACATATATATGTATAGATTATGTATACGGCTGCGTGCGAAATCTCAGCTCGGACTCTCGTAAATATTTTCACTCTCATCTCTCGTTCTATTGCATTCCGACACGAGAAGCCTGCGACTCATATACGATCCAATCGATCTTCATGATGCCCTGTAAAGATTTTTATTCTCGACTTGGACTAAAACTTTGAAACTTTTTCTTCTCGAAAATTCGATGCCCGTACTTAATATTTACTCTTGTATATGTCACGTTTCATGTCAACTTAGCTACCCCGTTTTTTTTTTGTGTCGAAAAAATCATTCAGTATGGGCATTTCGAAGGACAATATATCCATGACATTTCACCAAAATTTTCATCCCCCCACTTATGTTGGTTTTCGAGATAATGATTGATGAATTCTCAATTTTGTAAAAATCATAACTTCGTAACTGCTGTTCGTAATTAAACGATTAAAAAACGAAAATTTTGTAATTTTTTTGTTCTTTAAAAAAAAAAAAAAAATATGCCGTCATCGGACCATTGATAAAGATGAAAAAAAAAAAACAGAAAATTGACAAAAAACAATTTTTCCCTCTTTTTGAAATCTTAAAAAACCTTTTTTAACTCGCTCATTAAAGCTCACTCTATGAGCAAGTACATAATATGTTTTCCAGTTTTGACTACCTCATAGAAGGAACCTTCGTGAGCGAGATAAAAAATTTTTGTAAAATTTCAAAAAGTTATGCGGCAACAACGTGCAAGTTTCAATTTGCAACTTTTTTTTAAATTATGTATAACGTATCCACGTATTCTATTCATGAAGAAAATTTTAGCCTGGTATCTGAAAATGTAAGGAAATATAGAGCTGTCATATAAATCTTTCGAAAAATTTAAAATTTCATAAAATCTGAACCTCGCCCGTCAATTTTTTCCAAATTTGATACAAAATCCATTAATGATAATCCATTGAAGTGAAAAAAAATAGCATATCCCAAAAAAATTGTTGAAAGTTGAAGCGATTATTATTGGTATTTTTTGAAAATTTTAAAATTTTATAAAATGTGAACCCTTTCATCGGTTCCTACGAAATTTTACATCAGCTGTCTTTCAACGATAATACACTGATGTAAAAAAAAATTAGCACGACATCACGAAATTTGTAGAAGCTAAGTTTTGGTACACACATTTTTCGAAAAATTTAAAATTTCATAAAATCTGAACTCCTTTATCGATTTTTTGCCAAATTCAATACCAAAACCACCCTTCAATGAAAATTTATTGATTTGAAAAAATTCAGCATGATATCCTAAAATTTGCGGAAGTTACAGCGAGAACGACCATTTTTCGAAAGATTGAAAATTATATAAAATCCGAGTCACTGTATGAATTTTTATCCAAATTACATTATACAAAGGAATCATCGTGCTTTACTTGAATGATAAATTGCAGCGTTGTAGCTCAACCCGTTATGGAATTACAGACGATTGAATTTTACATATAGTGGTTACACGCGCATACACACGCCTCCCACTACACACACACACACACACGCACACATGTCTGGACATTTTTGAACCCATTGGCATTGGAAACTAAAAAAATAATTTCTTTAATTAAAAAATTTAATTTTCAGTATAAATTTTATTGAATAAATTACTTATTTGCATCGTGTCGTCTCTTTTTATCTCATCAACATCATAAAAATTGAACAAATTTCAAATGCTGTATTCTACATACCCATATATTATTGACGATGTACTCTATATAAGGACGAACTACATATTACTTATGATATAAAAGGAAAGTTGTTTTCCATACTGCCGGTTATTGAGGCCACCCACGTTTCATAGTTTCATTCTTGTCTGGATCGGCTTATACCAGCGGTTGGTCCCATTTTAGGCCCATATGTTCGATAATTATTTTCGATCATTGAACAATGTTCGGGTTTGGTCGACGCAAATTTCCATAGGTGAAGAGCGTGTGGGATCCCATCAGTTAACAGAGTAGTGTTGCAGCAATGTAACGATAATGCAACCAAAATTAACAAGTAATGTTACCAGAAAGTTACACTTGACTTACATGTTAGTTGTTATTTCCCACTCAGCAATACAACATTTGTTATGCAACATATGTGATATAACCGTTACATTTCAGTTATGTTGCAGGTTCGTTGTGATTTGTAACTGCAATGTAACAAGTAGCATAAAGTTTATGTTCTTACAACTTCGAAATGTAATGTAACAGTTAACTGAACAGTAGGATCACATTGACGATGAAATTATATAACAGTTCATGTATAACTAATATTCTATCAGCCAGAACACGGTTTACATTATCAAATGATTTAACTGTAATATTACTCTATCACTGAGAGCGGTTATGTAACAGCAGATGCAAATGATACTTCGATGAATTAATGTTCGAATTTGATTACTTTCTCAAAATTTCAAACTCCGACATCAGAAAAAAAGAAAACCCATTCCGTATTTTCTCTTTTCGGATAAAGCTACTGGGTTACATCAATTTTGGAGGATAATCCTCCAATGTGTAGTCGGACTTGTGACAGGTTCGCAGTCTGAGGTTATGCACGCTGAGGTGACTATAAGCGTCTGCTATAGTTGCGTTCCGCCGATACGCCATCTAGCGGGCATAACATAGTTATAATCATATTACGTATCGTCGCTCTATAATGTTACATGACGCTATGGTCTTACAATAGAAATATAACATGATTACACGTTTCTCGCAGACGCATGTCACCCCGGTGTGGATTAGATTGCGAAGCTATCACGGGTCCGCGATTACGCATAGTGGGACTATGCACCGTCCAAAAGTATTGTAACCCAGTGGCGTTGTCCGAAAAGCGAATAGACGGCGTATTTTGTCTTCCTCTTGTAAGCCGGGGGTCAGAGTTCGAAATTTTTAAAAATTAAAAAAATTCAAGCATTAATTCATGTGTAGTGTAACATGGGTATTTTTGTAATATGTAGTGGAAATATAGTACGGAAGTAACATCAAATGTATCATTTGTTTCATGAAGTTGATGGTATTTTTATATATGTCGTTTCGACGTTACAGTTATGTGACAAAAATTTTGTAATCGTTAGGTTACATGCTTGTAACGATTTTAGGACAACTTCAATGATATTTAGCTAATGTTATTTGGAGTAACGTAATAACATTACAATAATGTAAGAGTTTGTAACGTTCGCGTGACATGATTGTAGCACTGTTTATGCAACATTTTTACAAGCATGTTACGTAAAAGTTACAACCTCTTGTTATATTAATGTAAAGTTATTATGTGACATCCCATTAACATTATCTGAATATCACCAAAGTTATTCTACAATGGTAACAAGCATGTGACGTAACGATTACACAATTTTTGTCATACAACTATAACGTCAAAACAAAATATATCAGTTACATCGCCTGCATGTAAAAAATGTTACATTACATGTTACGCCCATGTTGTATATTCGCTCCATAATATAAAAATAACATTTGTTGCGTTACATGAACCTTCCATGTTATATATTGCCGCAATGAAACGCGTTTACTGGGATGTGGTTAAAAGAAGAAGAAGAAGAAAAAAAAAAAGAAATGCCAAGACGACCGTTGAGCGATGCTTCGAAACAAGAGATTATCGAAATCATAGAATAAGTTGCAGGAGAGAAAAGTGTACGTGCGAGGGCCCGTGCGTCGGTGCAGCCTCGTCGACATCCTGCCAAGGATTGCGACAATCGAACTCCTCATTGTTGAGAGCACCGGAAGGAGATGTTGCGCAACTTAGCTGGCGAGCGTGTGTACGCCCATTGTCTCAGAACACACAGAATACAGTTGGCTTGAGACAGAGTGTATACGGGGTCACATCGTTGCCCGTTCTTTTGGCTCGCCTGGATATGAATAGATAGAGTGACAGCGTGTATGTATCATCCTCACTCGCGCTTCAATCACTACGATCGTGAGCTTCTCTCGTGCCTCCCGTTTACTTGCATTACCGAGACTCGGCTTCCACTTCTCTGCTCTTTGCAATCTGTATATATATATACACTGCGCAATCGACGCTCTTGTCTTCTCACATACTGTTTCCGGTTTTATAAACGAAACATCAGTGCTAACCGGGCCTCGAATACACCGATTTTACGAATCAATTGCAATTCCAAATGTTCAAAGTTCCGTTACGGTTATCGATGAATAGGAGAGCGAGTCAATGCCGATGCTGTGTCATTTCAGCAGCGCATACATAGCTATAATTATATTTGCGTTGGACATCGCTATAATTATATTATTATATTCTTTCACCCTCCAGAAGCTTGTCCTACTGTTCGACATTTAACTGCAATAACATAGAATACGATGAAATCATTTCTCTTTAATTTCTGTTTGCTCGCATACGACCATGCGTATATCTCTTGAGTGCCGCTAATAACGCAAACGGCTAATACCGGGTATGAGGAAAGTGGCACTACTACGTGGATAGAACAAGACAGTGCAACGTAGATCCGTTTTGCCGGAAACGGGGGCGTCAAGGGGCAAACAGAAAACGCGCTCTCGGAGTATACCGCTTCCGGTGTGAGCACCTCGCGGCAGCGTCTCCGACACCAAGGACGAGTCCTCGCGCCACATGCATCCTTCGTTGCACAGAGGAGACTCAACCGTAGCGGGTTGTTGTCCCCGTCGTCATTCATCCGCCCCTCTCGCGCATGCACGCCTCTTGATGCTTCAAGATGTTAGTATTCGCAACAGGATAATGCATCTCGATTGTGGAAACGCAGCACGACAATTGCGTTACTATCGTTTCGCGAATTGTCTTTGCTCCTCTCGCTTTCCTCTTAATGTTTCTCCTCGACGCGAATGAGCATCGAGCCGTGTTATTCAGGTGAGTTCAGGCATATACGCCATAACCTGCAACCGCGAGAGCCGAGCGCACAGCCGGAGTCTGCAATTATAAGAACTGCATCGGAGCAACGAATCCCCATATGATTCGGAAAACCTTTCCGTTTAAGGAGCTCGCGGTCGTTTCAGAGACTCGGCTTTGTTGCGTATATTTCTTTTTTGCGAAAATATCAACATTGGAATACTCATTGGAGATGTTTGGAGAAGATATTGCGATATGTTGGTGAAATCACTACCGCGGGATTCAAAAGCGGCGTGGCAAACATCGCTCTCGAATATCATGTCATCACAGGTCTCAAGTCTGTTATCCCGTTCTATGCGTGCGGTATGATAATTATATTTTTACAGTATACATATAGATACATATAGAGGCTTAGCGAGGGACGAAAAATTTTTAAGCCAAATGAAAGGAGAAAAGAGAAGAAAGAAAGGTGGAAGAAACGAGAACTTTGCGCGACCCCCCGTTTCCCGACAGGAAAACGACTAGAGCGGACTGTATTTCGAGACACTCCGCGGTGTCTCATACGTCAACCGACTTTTACCTTCTCGCGCTTCGCGTTTTCGTATTCATGTATGCAGCCACGCCCCGGTAGTGCAGCACTCTCGATGCCGGGTCCATGCAGAGTCACGGGCAGCAGTCTTCTTGTTCCTCCACCGGCAGTGTCTGGTCTACTTCATTAGAGGTCCGAGGAGCATGAGGGGTCATGACTGTAGTAAACTTCAACTCGTCTTGACTTAAAATATACACATAATAATCGCACAGCCTCATCCTCGCCACGATGTATCTTATATTCTTATATTACGGAGCTACACTCGAGGCTGCAGTTGCAACGGGCCCGCCATTACCAGCCAGGCGATGATCGACTCCTGTCGCATAATCTTTCGTTGGTTTCCTGCTGTGGTGAGAGAGGGTGTGAGCGACAATGAGTCCAAAATCCGGATTTGGGAAGTGAACCAGACGAGCACACGTCGCCCGGAGCGCCCACTCTTCCGTCACGATGTACAAGTCAATTTATGTAGCGCATGATTATTGCATACACGCACACAGGCACACATATGAAAGATCGTATTTGTGAGCCATACCGGTTCAACCGTGCTTATGGGATATTATAGTATTATCCACGTAGGTAGTGTGTTGAGCAAGCACTTTTACGTATTTGTACGTAATTAGGATCGAAGGCGCATAATTTTACAAGTTTTTTTTTGCTTCGATTTTAAGCAAGAGTTGAAAAATCAGAAAGCTCACGAAGCACACTTCTCAAGTTCAGTAAGCCTGCAGGTCATTGAACTCGTAATCTATAGTTATGGCAGAAAAATGCATTCATAATACCTGATGCTCTTGCTGAATGAAAAATCGATTATCCGTTTCGCTCGCGCATGAGGGAAAAGTTATATTTTTTCGCCTATACAAAAATTTCGTCACACATAATAATATTTATATTCTCTTGCCATGTATAGTTGGTGCTTACTTCAGTGGACAAAAAAGGCAAACGAAAAACTTTGATTTCTCCTTCCCAATGCGTCCATGGTCTAGGTGACATTTAATGGAGTACCGAACACGGATTTCAATTCTGTTCCATTAAAATTTTTTTTTTTTTTAAATAAAATTTATAAGGTTTTGTAGCAAATAGCTCAGATCGGAGTTAATGAATTTCGTTTTGTTCAACTCTATTTTGACTTAAATTCAATTTATTTAAATGAAATAAATTAATTTTTATTCTTGATATGAATTTTATTCGTTAACTCAGGCGGGGTCAAACTATAGAGACTGCCGTGGTATATTATGTATGACGAAGGGAGGTCTTTAGATCCACTCGGTATTTATACACCATATATACCGGCGTTCATTCTTCGAAAACGAAAGAATAACGAACGGGGCAAACGATCGGTCCATCCTCGTACCAGAGCGTGTCTCTCAAGTCAAAGATTAATGGTGCTTTAATAACGTTAATTGAAGCCCTTAGAAGAATCGATACGGCACCGATCCAATCGTATCGCATTGAGATACCGATCGATCTTATGATAAATAGTCCGTGGCACTGCGGGCGACCATCTTCCGACGCCTGAGCTTCGCCCTCCAGCTTCATAGCGTTCTCGGATCTGATCATCGCACGCCTTATATATCCCATTACTTTTCGACCGCGAGAGATTGAGAGTGCGAACGCACTTGAGACCGGAGCTCGAGTTTCGAATATTCTCTCCCCACTTATGTACCTCCTCTTTCCATCTCCATTAAGACAATTCGACTCTTTATGCTTATTTACACGTTTATTCGTTCAATTTTATTTGTTTACTATAATTATTTATTCGGCTTTTTTTTTTAAATCGTATATGCCATCTTTGTTTAAATTTATATATTACGTTACGTATCGTTATACATACGTGGCTATCCGAGGTATTTTTGAAATGTTGATCGAGACGTTTTTGAAAAAAAAAAGAAAGAAGTGTCTTATACCAACAGTAAGGTGAAGATGATTATAAAAGTTGACCGATCGTATAAATGTCCCGTGCAGAATCGCGATTTAACGCATCAGCGTTCACTGATTTTCAGGGCCCAAATATATATATAATTATATGATCATGAAAAAGTGTAAGCACTGCAGGGATAAGAGGATCTTCAGCCTCGTGCCTAAACGCTTTTTAATTCCCTTCTTCCTGTTCACCGTTCTTTATATTTGTGTCCCCAAACATTGCCACAGTCATCCACGATACTTAGCAGATGTAACACACGGTCGACGAGTCATCATCAACAGGATCAGCGTCACTGACACATCGAAACAGCGCATATACGTAACACGGTTGAGTTAAAAATAATGGGACGCCACAAGTGAATTTATACACGGCGTAGATATATAATAGCCGTATATAAAAAATAACTCACCGTGTCACAGTTGACTCAAGAGTCTGATCCTTTTTCTGCGAGTCTCGTGCTGCTGTTCCATAATTCCCGAATGAGAGGTCTGTTATAGTGGCGCGACAGCGGCGGAAAGAAACGGGCGGCCATGACCTGGCGATAAGCCGAGATCTTCAACAATGAACAATAGGCGAGATCCCATGCTTCACATACGAAGCTATAGAGCTACGATTCTCAAAGGTATTATGTATACTTGGGTGAATCTTTCGCTCGATTGCCATATCATGGAGCATATGCGAAACTCGACCTATACACACATCTATGCCCATCACCGACGCATCTTCAGCATACAATGCACGTGATTGCAGTATCTAACGCGTGCAACGTTGTGCATTTGTATCTTTCAGATGGTCTGTCTCAAATCGTACCGCAATATGTTCGATTTTCTTGTACAGGGTGTCCAATAGGAAGGTGTGAAAACTAATAAATTGGTATTTTGCAATAAATAAAGGAACCAGATCAGTGGAATTTTTTTTTAATAGAAGAGAGTTGTCATTTTTATTTTATGTCAATTTATTACAAAAAAACGATGTTTCCATAGAAAAAATTATATATTTAAGCAAATACTAAAAAAAATGTCAAAATCAATGATAAATATTTTCAAAATGTGAGCCATTTGAATCACCACATTAGAATTTTCAAAAAATGACGTAGAATATTGTGCAACGACGATTTGCTTATTTTTAAAGCTTGAGCGGCTTTACGGATTGAAGACTGAGGATTTGGTTCAAAATAGTCTTTAACTGCTTTAATCGTTTCCTCTGTAGTTACCGAGGTGGAAGGGCCTGACAAATCTTTTCTACGGTCCTGTAATGTTCCGTACTCTTTAAAATTATCGATTACTCTGCAAACGGAAAAAAAAATAGTTACAATCTAAAAAAATTTGAAACATGAGATCTTTAGATCTGATTGTTCATAAACCTTGATATAAAAAATATTCAATTCTTACCTTCTAAGAGTAGTTTCGCTTCTGACTTTTTTACTTCCATACTTCGTACGAAAGCCTCTGAACGCTTCACTATAAATTTTCCCTCTTGAATAATAACATTCAATGAGAAAAACTTTTTCTTCGATAGTTAGCTCACTCATTTTTAAGAAGACTGTCCGCTTTCTATCACAGCTAGAATATAACTGACAGGTCTCAGGTACAAATTTCTGAAACGCAGGGTTCCTTACAATGTTAGAGAGGGAGGGGAGATTCGATTAGTTTTCACACATTCCTATTGGACACCCTGTACATATTTTCGAGGAAATAACGATCTACGCGTAGTGCGATCATCGACATATAAAACCAAGCAGGATAGCCAATCAGATTCGCACCCTAATTTTTATATGAATCAACGTCTCTCGCATTCTCATCGGATTAATCGTATCATGCGAGATAAAAGTATTGTTGATATACTGCGCAAGCAGTTGAGAATTTTCCTCGCGGACGCTGATCTCTGCGCCAGCCACAAGAAAACACCATCGAGAGACTTGGGACAACCATGACTTTATAGATCTCGATCGACGTTTCATATGTTATACTTGCGGCCTTTAAAAATTCGGTAAAACGGTCCCGGTGGTTTTGAATTGATGAATTTGTGACGGACGACGAGTGGACCGAGTGAGTAGGTGATATAGGGGGGGTAGGCAGAGGATGGATTATGAACAGGAAAGGTAGGCGAATACAGCATGCATTCATTCGGAATACTGGAGCCTCTGGATATTACGAATGGTCGTCATGTATATCGTGGAGCCTGTTGTGCCGCGTGACTTGTTTCTTTTCGTGCGGTTCGAAATTGATTTCGATTCGTTCAAAATGTGACGATGAAGGATGATTAACGGATTCCTCGAGCGTTATAAAAGCCCTTGAGTATTGAACTCCCTGATGGGGTCATATTCAACGAATCATTGAAGAAGATGTGTCACCCAACGTCTTCTTCTTCTTATGTATTATCGAGAACGAATATATTTCAATGTTCCCTAGGAAAAATTCATGTACATTGGATGAGAAAACGTTATCATAAATCGATATAAGATGTGCAGGCACTAATGGAAGTTTACGCAATGGCAAATTAATCTTAATTTATCAAGGGTATATAAGGTCCCAATAGCCCAATAACGTGTACCTTATATAGAAGGATTTCTTTCTATCGGATTTATTTTAAAACTTATTTGTATGTGACTTTTGGCTCACTATACTATTGCGTCTGGGATAAAAATTGGAAAATATGGAATAAAAGTGTTCAAAATAGGCTGGCTTAAATGAAACTTGTTAATTAGAGATTTTTGGGATCGCCGACATTGAATCTGAAGTCAAAATGAAAAAATCCAAATCCGTGCAACCAAATTTCCGAGCATCGATTTTTACATACTACTCATCAGTTCATAATGTGTTACGTCGATTCGTTATATTAGATCCACTATTAAAAAAAAAAACAAATTATTGCTACTTCCAAATAAAAATCAGTATGCAAAAAAATTTGCATACTGATGTAAATTTTTGCATATTTGATGTAAAACTGATTGCCATTTTCAATCATCGCTCGCCATACAGGGTATAAAAAATTTTTAAGTTATGACTAGAGATTTTAAGCTCTCCTGCCTGATTATCATTGTTAGTGCTGAAATAAAGGGTTTTGTCGAAAAAAATAAATAAATAAATAAAACGCAGAAATTCAGGAAAGTGCATGGCCAAATTACCATATATTGTTATTTACGTCGTGTTTAATGACGGTATTTATTCTCATTATTAAGAACGATGAAACACAAAGACATGAAATGACCAAAGCTTTTCCATGCCTGGTTCACGAATACTATATATCGAATTCATTGACCGGGATGCGACAAAAGTTTAACAGCCGAATAAATGTAAACGTGTAGAGTCATCGAAGCGAGAATAGGGATCGGTTTAAAGTAAGACAGCCTTCATGTCATGCCGATCGTGGTAAGGAATTGGAGTTGAGGGAGTGAACCAGAGTTGGTTAGAGATAGAAGGAGGGCGAGAAAGAGAGAGAGAGTAAGAGTAAGAGAAACGAGAGCCTCACGCGCGCCACCCACGCGACGTCTTTTGACGCCTCTGACCAGTTCCTTTGGCGGAATCTCGGAGCCTGGGTCCGGTCGTTGGTCGAACGAGCTTGTATAGTATGGATATTATGGCTGGTAGAGGATATGAGACCAGAGCCCATATAGCAGAATAGTCGGTGGAATATATTCCTTACTCCGTATATTCTAGCGGTATGGGAGACCGACGGCGTGCATGTTGGCCCTTTGGATATCTCGACCGTGACAGATAACACAATGGCTCTAATACGCCAAGATCGGGCCACAGCAGTGAAGAGGGTAAGATAGCCGGACTTGGTCAGCCGCCTTGCGATCTAACTACGTTTGAGTGTAAGAGCGAGAGAGCGATAGGTGTACACCATATATATCGATGGTGCACGTATATTTATATCCTATATATATATATATATATATATCTGTGGTCCGAATGAATGGACGATGCCAAGTGGATCTCTATCTTATCGGATCTCTTTCCCAGGTCTCTTCTGCCCAAGAGGTCTGGGCTGCGTGTAACGCTTCGACAGTGGTTCCCATTATTCCAACGATCCTCCTTCGCCCCTTCGCCACGGACCCCTCAAGCAACGATATACCCTGCTCTGTCTCGTAGAGTTTCTTGCATACGTGTCTCATTATACCTTCGTTCATACACTTTTAGCGCAAATGTCTTGTAAGTATATATATATATACATATACATATATATATATATATATATATATATATATATATATATATATGTAAATACTTACAGGACATTTGTTACACCTATTGCCTTACGCTGTACAGTATAATATATAAACTGTACAGCGTAAGGCAATAGGTGTAACGCTACAGAGATTTTTTATTCATTGTGTGCAATGGACGTGGGTCTTGATTGCGTGAGAAATCGAATCGATATTGGATTGAAACTCGTCTATTGCTTCTGTTTATAGGTATGAGATATTCATAGGTATAAGATCATATTAAAACTAATTAAAAATTAATACTATTGGATAAACCAATCTATCCATCCATTTGCGTGGCACCCTCTCCAGGGAATGAAAGGACTCGAAATGTGGACACATATGCAATCTGACACACATGTTAAAACAAAGTATTATAGAAATATTGAAATTTGCATCAACCTATTTTCACTACGGTTTAAGAAAACATAGTGTAACAAACGCTTATAGTTTATCTTCAATCTTTCGAGCCAGTGTTTTAATTACATATTTACACATTTCGTTATTCCCCAATGGAAGTCCATAATGGTGTTGAGTGGAGAACTAATCGAAAAACTATTCAAATGTACATGTTTCTTTTCATTATTAACGCTATCATTCGCTCTTTGCAAGAAGGATAAACGTGACAAGTTTCGAAACTATCAGCGAGTGTACGAGATAGTCCGAGAGACTCCGACAGAAATAGCATATATCGTGGGCTATGAGTAGATTTTATTATAGTTCACGAAAAATTAGGGCATCATCGTAGTGAGCTCTCGGTTCTTCGTCAGTTTCTAGCATTCTTGATAAAAAAAAATTTACAGCGTGCCAATATCCATTCAGCGAGTTTAAAAAAAAAAAGTGTCACCGCTAATAGAAACGCGATACGACTTCCGGTAAAATAATTTCTCTGCAAACGATTAGCTAATATTGGCGATATAATGGCACACCGATAAGTGCGGGCACCTTTCTACAGACTAACCGCTAATGCTTTGGATTTATGTGGGTTAGGGCGTCAACTTTGTGTGTACTTTAATCCACCGTATCATGTACAAACATACGTGTGTGGAAATGATCTATCCGTGCGAGAAAATCCTCAGGCTGAAAACGCATATGCACTCAGCCGTATAGTGGCTGCGGGCGGAGGTAACGTGACTCATGCAAGGGGATTCGTGCAATCTCACTGCCCACCTAATCCGGTGTTTAGTACTGTATATCGCGTGGCCAAGAGCCCGCGAGAGGAGACCGAGCAGAAGAGCCCTCGCAGAGTTGGGTAAATCGCAGGAAGTGAGAGTCGACCGCGAGAGAAGCGTGCTCGTAGATATAATACGAAAGAGGGGAGTTGACGCAACAAAACAAAAGAAGAATTGCATCTTTGAAGGGAGATCAATGAGCGCCTGTAGATTCGTGTGAAATATATAATACGGGCGTAGGTTAATGGTTGGAACTGTAAGAGGGCAACGGTGGGGTCAAAGAACCATCGCTCTGACAATTTTTTATTCGTGGAAAAAATATCTGTCGTTAATATTGTATTACTATACTATTCGTATGATTTGTAGCAGGATTAGCATTCCTCCTGATAAGATCTCGTTTCATTCGTCATTTGACCGATATGTTTCGTAATTTTTGTATACTCGAGTATTTTTTGAAAGTTTATTTGACCCACCAGCGAAGTCTGCTATTTGGGCAAGTTGCAAATTGTGTATTGAAAAAAAAAAATTATGACATTCTGCTCGTACACTTCTTCATATATATATATATTTGCATCACTCGCGTTCTATATTCATCCAAGTTTCCTTGACGCGTCGTTCTGCAGAAAAGTAAGCCGAGAGAGGAAAAATAAAATCGTGTGTGCAAATACGCGAAGCCTGGGAGAAAATTGTGACAAGAAAATTGGTCCTTCCCGCGTATGGGTATATAGTTGGTGCGCACACGGAGCGATGAAGAAGAAGAGTGGATATAATAGGATACGGACTTTCGTCTTCGTCGTCGAGTTCTATGCGGTTTAACGAACCGCTCGTTTCGCACGTCAACATGTGCATTTATACAAACGAGAAAGAGAGAGAGAGAGAGAGAGAGAGAGCCAGATCGACTTGGGAAATTATTATTCTTTTTCATCACGTTGCTGGCAGAGCAAAGCCCGCATCGACGGAAGATGAGTGCACAAGCCGAGCTAGAAGTGCAGTCGAGCCAGAAGTCGTGCTTTGCTCGGGGCGCGTTTCGTTTTGACTCGAGACTTTGCAGAGATCTCTCGCCGACGATTTCACGTCGCAGTATTCCCTCCTTCAAAGTACTCCATACCACTATACATTATAAGAATATTATACACACATACACACACACACACACACACACACATATATATATATATATCTTAACATATATATTTATATATGTATTGCTAGTTCATATTTTCTATACGAGTAATAATACTCCAAGTTGTACAGTTTCACCGTTCACTTTGTAATTTAAGCACGACACGGAATAACGCGTCTTGGCCCACGCAGAACGTTTATACTACACAGAACGCGGGCACGCTTCGAGGCTGTTGTTGGATTTCTTATATATATCGAGGATCAAAAGGCACACGATTATATTCGTATATATATATATATATATATATATATATATATATATATGCTACAATGCGAACAGACTGGCAACTTCGTGATACGAGCCATTGTTCTTCTGTTATAAATTCTCGGGCGTTGACGCTCTGGAGAACCACCGATTACACAGGAATTTGTGCGAGTTGCTACTCATGGCTATCAAGTCCATAACGATTAATAAAATGACGGTTCCTTTTTAAAAAGGATGTCTTTTTTTTTTTCAGCGGTAGATGAGGCTGAAAATTTAGCTTAAGCTTTTGGAGCTCAATGTGCTGTAAACAGAAAATAAATTAATGTGAACTAATCTTGAAGCGAAGCAAAGAGTTTGTTTTGATCATAACAAAACTGCAATCACATGCAACGAAATAAAATTTGAAGATTTGTTTCGCTATTTCAATAATTTGCTTCCGGTGTGCTATAAATTCGGGATGTAATCGTGGATACAATCAAAACGAAATCCTTTCAAAGCTGGTGGCGCAGTAGAGCTATGTTTCTTCATTTATTTTATTTATTTATTTTTTCCTTTGCGGCGTCTCAGTAAAGTGCTCCTTTTTGAGTTTCACGCAGGCAGAGGAAAATGCCAGAGCATGACTAGGAGAACCTCAATAAAATGTTAACAGCAGTGTTACCGTCGACCCGAGCGCATAACGCTTTTTTTTTCGAGGTTCAAAGTGGATCCCACGAGGCCGCAAACACGAAACTCGACTGTACATCCTTATACCCTTGTGAAGCTATATTGTACACATACCTGTCCACAAAGCGGCACTGAAAATCCTAAACTTTTATGGCTCAACGACACAAAACTATTGATCGATAGTCTTTGCAAAGTGCCCTGGTACATTATATATTACCTACACGGGGTAAGAGATTCAAGACGTTAGACCCCGAGTGCAGCACGGGATGGGGCAATGGTGGAAATAAACCACGCTGCACCTGTCGCCATTTCGACGCTACAGAGCTTACTTAAAGTGATTATCGATCATTGTTTCGTTGGTATACGCTTATAGAACAGTTGAAGAACCGATCGGGTCAGAACTTATCGACTGTGGACTCCATTCGGGTTGCCGATATTATTTTCTCATCCGAATGTATTTTTGTCTCCGCGAAATAAATTTATGGAATAGCCAAAGTGCCTGCTCGGGCCATGCGCAATCATGAAATTTGGGATTTTAGGGTGAATGCACTTAACGGCGGCGCGTTAGAACCATGTAAAATCGGTTATGGACATACTAATGGGGTTTATTGGTCTCAATCTTAAAGTATATCTTGAACCTGACGGTCCGGATCTTAAATGGGCTTATAATTCCCGCAGTAGCAATCATAAAATATGTTTTATTTTTCAAAAGATAATGTGATCGGAAAAGTTTTTTTTTTCAAAAGTGTCTAGAGCTCGTGCAGAAATTTTGGTCGGGATACAGGCGGATTCTGAGAAGGGTTTGAACCTCGGCGACCTCTCACTAGCCTTCATTTGCGTATTTGATCCAAAATAAATGACAAAAAAAAAATTATATTTTATGAACCTTACTATTTTTAACATTTTTTTTATTGATTGATGTTGATTCAACGATGATTCCGGTCGTTGGAAATTTATTTACCAACCGGAAAAATGATTTATGGATAACCTATATACTTATCTATCTGCCTACCTAACGAACAACAAGCTTTATTCGAAATACAACTGGGCATTTCGCAAATTAGAATTCTCCGATTATCTCATTAAATCGTCGGAGGATACACTCGTATTGAGGAGCTCGCAACAAATCCTGATCCAGATCTGGGAATTAAACGTGAGATTGGAGGTTATGTCTATGCTTGGGATGCTCTTGCGCTTCAGATCGGAATCCAATCGGTACAGCCTGAAAGTAAGTGGCGCCATTATACGTACAAATTTTGTCACGTCCACCGATCCGATTACGAAACGGGTACCATATAGATTCCTATGGGGACACCGGTTTTGGGGATAACCTGGAAAATCCCGATCGGGATTTGGTCAGACTTGGGGTATCCCTAAAAAATTTCTGCACGGGAGATTCCATGTTTACTTTACTCGGTTGCGCGCTGCTCGGTAGCGTCTTAAACTGTTGCATCAACCAGCCATGGGTTTTGTTTTTCATGCTAGGTGTGTGTTGAACGGCTCTACCGAATCTGTGAATATCTCGACCTAGCATATAAGCAAACGTTTCTGTAGACAAGCTGAAGGTCCTCTTCTGTGATTCGTCAAATGACATTCAGAGAAATTCTACCGCCGATTAAAACATTCTTATGTCATTATAAATATATCATACTTCGAGGTCTGGTTTATGGGGCTGGTGGAAAAAAAACCGCGAAATAAAATTGTCACAACGATCATGAAGGGACTGTATAGTATATTTGTTTCACGTACACTAACATCATCGTCGCGTTATACTAATATAATTCATCGAAGGTGATCACGTGAATTATCGGGATCTCGTTGACGATAGCTGGCCGTACCTATGATAATACTTATCTACACGTATACCTGCCTTTGGGTGAAAAAGATTTGCCCCAAGATCAGACTTTGAGAATTATTGATATATTCAGCGATGGGGGCCAAGCAGAGAGCCGTTATCATTTATATACATATACCGTTAGAAGGAATCCGAATATGGTTTTGAAATTTTCAGGATGTATTCTTGCATGAGATATTTTTCTAACGATTTGTCAAGTTAAAAAAAAAATGAATTTTTCGAAGCATCTGGAGTGGTTGCTTGCCTCAACGGAAACAACCAATTTTTCGCAATGACTTGTGGAGGGGATAAAATTTTTCCACTGTGGAAAAATTCTCTTTATAGAATATAGAAAAAAAAATTGAAAATTTCGGTTTACGCAATCCGTGTAGCAGCCAGCCCTGAAATAAAAAAAAAGGTACAACTCTCATATATATGCTATTATATTACACCTTCTTATGTGTAATATCGTGAAAGAGTACATTGACAGTAGTGCGAGCTCAGTGCTGGCGTATATATATATGACGAGGGAATGAAAGAAAGAAGACGGGGAGCCAGGATAAAGTGCGCCTGTAGAACCGCCTCCTTCGATGCAGCTCGTCTCGCCATGGAAAATTGTCTTTTCTTCTCGCCGGTATAAGCAACGAGGCCACGGAAATCACGGGGGCGACATTATCGCCAGAGAGCGAGCAACCAACCGCGAGTAGTTGTGCCTGCACGCACCTAAAGATACAATACCGCGCATATATATATATATAGGTACAATGACTATACGTCACGATATACCATGTGGTACTCCTGCCATGATCGTCTCTTGGGCCCGATGTTGCGTATATACATATATATATATATATACATATGTATATATATATATATATATATATATATATATATATATATATATATATATATACATATGTATATATATATATATATATATATATATATATATATATACATATGTATATATATATATATATATATATATATATATATATATATATACATATTATACATGTATAAATATAACTATATGACGACAGTCACCAAAGAACAGTGCATGTACGCTGAGAGTTAGAAGCCCACACGGTAGCGAACATTGTTATTCAAATCAGGCATTGTCTCTCGAGCCAGCGACCTCGGCAGATGCTAATTTTTTGGTCCCCGCTTATTACACGATCGGAGTTCTTAATGTGTCTGAATATAGATCAGGATCGCGACGAAAAGTGGCTATATACATATTATCCATGGTTGCAGGTCGTATAAGGCGTTGTGACCATAGGGATGAAATCATTGGCAATTATATGCTAGACACCACCCCAAAGTAAAAATGCGATTGGAACAAAAGAATAATGAAAAAGTTTCGAAAACCCGGCGGGTCTATTTATGATAGTAAAAATCAAGAAGCAGGCTTCTCTAAATTCAACATCCATGACCGCACTGGACTTGGAGAAACTTAAAAGTCATGAAAAATGTTAATGCATTACATAATTATCTAAAATTTGGCTCCGAGTCGAACACAAGTTTCGTGTACCGATTATTAGATTATGGAGGACATAAAAATCAATTCAATAGCGTGAAAGGTGTCCGTCGAAGAAATTTTATTGCTTTATGGAGGAAAAGACGAGCTATAGGAAAAATTTTCGTATTCCACTCAAAACGGTAAAAAGTGAAGTCTTCAAGTATGGAGTGGGTTTCAAAAATATTTAGATAATTAGTACACTCGTGATGTGATAATAATTATTGAACATTCCTATAGTTACGTTCATATTTGTATGGATTACGCAGAGCTACGAGGGGCGTTGCGTGCGCGCGGGCGTGATCTAATGCGCTCGAAGAGCCCAGGGCGTGTAGATGATTTTTGTGCGTATACGAGATCTCGCATATCGAGCCGTCAACGGGTTGATCGACATCTCGACGTCCCACACGTTTCTTGCACGCGCGCTCGTTGCGCTAGTCACGACGAGAGGCCATACCCCTAGAAAATGGGCACAGACGCGAGCCCTCGCTGGCTTGCATAAATCATTGTTACATTACCCGAGATATACGCAATATTACTGTAAATATATTCCATGCGTACATATACATATGAAAATAATCTCTGATCTGGAAAATTATAGATCGCATGCGGAGGTCGTGCGTCTCGAATCGATCAATGCCAGCTTCATTCTTCCGTATGCTTTTCAGAGCAATCAACCAATGTGTATATGGATGGAATTTCATATGAAGGCGCATGTGTAACACGGAACATCTTGTATTAATCTCATTGAAATATTGTATATCGCTGGTCTGTCGCCGGCTATTTTTTCCCATTGACGGTCATGCATACCTGGTGTCCGATTAAATTAATTTAACTATACTGAAAAGTACGTCTTTAAAGAGGTACAGGATAAATGAAATATATAAATGAAATTGTATAATATATGAAAAAGCATAGGAAAATATGTTATTAAAGAAATAACACTTTGATTTTATCTTAATTGTCTTGATATTTTATTCATATATTAAACAGTTGCAAGGCACGTCTTTCTTCTAGTATTATATATCCATCGAGACTAAAAAGGAACTGAGGGTGAGAATAAGAATCGATTATTCATCTGCACTTATCGCTCTGGATCTACAAGAGCGTAATATAAGCATAGGATCGCCACATATCGATCTCAGTATAAGGTACCTGCGGGTAATAAGGCCTGTCGACTAATGAGGCCCAAAAGTAACGAAAATCGTATTTAAAATAACCGCTCTCGCTCAAGGCGACACTAAGAGATGCATATTATACGAAGATGTATTGATTATTATTAAAACCTGTTGATTAAATTGGATATTTTAGTAGGCCTCATTACCCGCAGGTACACCTTATACAGTGGAACCTCGCACTGAAAAAAAAGTTTCCCGATTCGAGCCATAATTATTATTGCTTCAGCCATATTATATGGGAAAATACGCTACTGCCATACCATCTAGGTAATAAAGCCATACAAATATGACTGACACAATATCGTTGGCGTAAGCATACCACTATGTCATGACAGACATATACCCAATAGCTCCGCGAATCTGACAAGTATCTCTATTTCAGCAATACCATAGTATGGTTGAGTTCACCATCACGAGTTATGCGTATGCCAACCATACTAGTATAGCTGTCTTATAAACGCTAGCATACGAGGTAGACGAACACCAGCCATACTAGTATAGCCGAAGCAAGCATATACAATGTTGTTTCGTGGATAGCAGTTTTGTCAGTGTAGGCAGAATTATTTGTATACCAACAATACTAGTAGAGCTGTTTTATAAACGCTAGCATACGAGGTAGACGTACCAGCCATACTACCAAAAGAATATGGCTGAATTATAAATTCATTTTATATAGATAAATTACAGGATATTGTACCTACCTATACTCGTATAGGTAGGTATATATAGTAGGGGATATTCGGGTCACAGTAAAAATTCAGCCAATATGTTTCATAATCATGAATATTTATTTTAATCATCTGTTATCGATAATGATATTCATACATAAATATTTTGCAAAAGAGACTTGATTTTTAGAGCTAATGAAACACACCTGGAAGTTTGAGAGAATCCATGGCCCGGAGACATATGATACTCTCCTTGCAGGAAAATGACAGTTGACCTAACCTACAAAAATTCGCTTGTTATACGATTGGCGTTTATATAACAAGAAAAATAGTCCTTTTTTACATATTCCGTAGATAAGTGAGAACAGACTTACCTTCAAATGTTGGTATAAGCTCATCAAGATTCCGTTCGTTCAGTTTCTTCTTCACAAACTTGTTCATTATCAAATTTTGCGTAGCGAGGTTTCGTTTTCGCGCGAGGCAGAGGCATAGACACCACGCGTTAACAGATTACTGTAGGTGTTCCAAAAACGTAGTATAGTTGCGCGAGCCATATTAGTATAGCGTCACAACGTTATTCTCGCAGCCATACTATATGGTTGAAATAGCTAGGCATGTAAAAATCAGCTACTACAGCTGTTTGAACAATACAGTGTAGTTTCGCGAGCTATGTTAGTATGGCTGATTTACAAAAGCGATAAATTTCCAGCTATTTATAATGACTAAGCTAGCCAGACGATTGAGTGTCGTCCACAAAGGCGCAGTATAGGCGCCGTAGACAAAACTGCTTTGCCTTCACCAGCGATATTATTGTTGAATTAGAAATACTTCACTAGTCATATTCGTATGAACTTTACGGCAATCGGGATTTTCTAAAAGGGCTACTGAATTTTCTGTGTGGGCAATATTTTTTCACCAGTATACCTATAACTGGCCAACAATAACAGTATTATTGTAAATCCCGAACCATTTTTTTCAGTGCGTTAACTCGAACTTCTGTAACTCGAAAACCTCTATATAAGTCTGAGATTCAGTTTGTTCCCTTGCAAGGACTTCCGTAGTTCGAATACTTCGATAAAACGAAAACTCTATTACTCGAAGAAATTAGCTCTTCCCTTGAGATTCGAGTCAGCGAGGTAAGAGATTAGTTTTTGTACATATACACATATTCATATAAAGAAACAAAAAAAAAGTTATTTCAAATAACATTTAAACTGTAACCAGACGATATATGCTTCACTATAAAAAGGTCGTATGAGCAAATGAAATTTGCGATCTTCATTCAAAAGTGACTCCGAGTGCGCAACTCTTTATTGCATTGATGCCCTGCATTCCGACCTATATATAACGAGAGCGGGACGAAAAAAATTGAGGTAACTTGTGAAAATATTTTGGAAATTGTTTGCTTGTAAAATTTGTATGGTTCCGATATGGTGATTTGTCATCCATCGAATTTTTAGAGTAAGCTGCGAGCTGCGTTGGCGATATAATAAACGAGAGGCTTCTCGCATACAAGTTCAATCATTCAATCACCTCTCTCTTCTCGCGAGCACGTCTTCCCGGGGTGTGCGAGCAATATTGGTGCCCCCTACCAGCGTGGTCACCGGACATATTCGATCTTGGCGAACTATATAGCAAAGATTGAAGAAACGCTCGTTCGTGAGCACTACTCGGTTCATCGTCGACGACGACGATATAGAGACATAAAGAAGAGACGTGCGACATCCTGCCCCGCGGGCGGGCATTATGCCGAGGTATAAATCATCGGCGCAAGGATTGCATTTCAATGCCCGCGGTATCCCGCGAGAGCTCGCACACCGCGATGTATCCCGTTCGATCCACACGATCCTGAGAGCTTGGAGTACGCGCTTTCAAGTGCTACACTCTGGACGGTGACATAGAGGTCTTGGATGCGTCGCATCGCGCCACGAGCATTTTATGCAGCGTACGTGCAGCGCCCTCTCGTCCTCTCTCTCTATATATCCATAAAATTGCACACAGTTCGTGTTATGTCTACCGATACACAATAATCGTTCACGTATAACGATACAATAAAATACAACAACGTAGCAAGTGGTAGGGGGGGGGGGGGGGAGAGGGAGAATGTGACGATGGATCTCGTCGCATCCATTGAGCTTCAACCCTGCACACACACAGTGTCCTACTCGTTACAAATGCAAAGAGCGCGTATCCGGCGCCCGTTCAGAACGATCCGGGCTCGTGATTTGTTTTTTTTTTTTTTTTTTTTTTCAAATTTCATTCCCATATATTCTTTGTTCTCACTTTTTCTTTTATTCGACTTCGGAAAAGTCAAGCTTTTAGTATAGTCTGCTAAAAGAGTGTCTACTCACTTCGATTCTTCTTCGTTTTATTCCCCTCTCATTTTCCTTCCATTGTAGTGGCAGTTATACTCATACACTCTCACACGTACATAATTTCTCCCATCTCACCTTCCTTTTTTTCCTCATCAGCATTGTTCCGTTGTCCTAGAGCATTCAATGGCTGAGTCACGCTGCAACGATATGCCCACACGTTCAGTGAAGAATCATTAAACAGCTTACTCCGGGATAATACTAGTTATGTATGTATGTGTGTGTGCGTGCGTATAATATGTTGGTGCACAGCGTGGTTATCGAAACAAGATTACCCATAGGTTAGTAACACCGCGGGCCTTACCATCGTTACTTTTTTTTTTTTTTTTGTAACCCAAGTCAATGGAAAAACTGTCGAGACGAAAAAATAAAATCATGGTCTTACTGACGAGTCGAAAATCTATGAGCCAAGGTCGATATGCTATTTCATAATTCATTATTCTCCGCATTAATGGTGGCAAAAAACTTTTTGTCAAAAGAGCGCGTCCTTTTCGTTCATGTATTTTTTTATTCAACATATACCTGACGGCGAATATTTATTTTGTTTTTTCAAAAATTTTCCGGTCAAGTTACGGCAATAGCTTGAATCTGAGAATTAGGAACGAGTCCTGTATAGTTGGGATCTCGGAGTCATTAGTCACGGGAAATTGATACACGTGAATTCGGTGAATTGTGATATATGATAACATTTATATGGCGGGGAAGTAGGCTTATGAAAAGACAGGTTGGCAGCGTCTTGATACGGAGTCTAAAAAGCTTCAAACAGATCGCCATTCCACCTATCAATTATTACACAGATATTGCGGCAGGTGTATTCATGAACGTGCGAACTCGCGATCGTCACATATACTCTGTAATAATATTAAGCTCGTATGAACGAACCGCGCGCACGCACAACACCGTTGGGCGTGTCGCACGCAGCGCTCGGCACGTGGATCGCGCCCAGGCATAAAGAGTCAAGAGTTAACCTGTTCGAGTGCTGCTGGTGCAAACCGTCAATCCACGACGGTATAAAAAATTTTTGTACGTTGCGTATGCGAGCTCGTTTCTCTGTACTTGCATGCTCATCGCGCGTCGATGAACGCGAGCCCGCGCGTACGAGAACGCGGTGATGTGTAATTTGTTTGCTTCACACTCTGGACGTGCGCGCACGAGCCTCTTCGCGAGAATCCGATCGTGCCAACGTTAGCCAGAAAACAGACGAGATTTTGTCACAGTTTGATGGTAGTCGATTCTCGATCGGTGGACGAATCAATCTATTCAACCTATTCTACCAATTCTATTATAATAGCAGCTCGAGCGAGCACGAAAGCACGTTAACATATTATCTCTACCAAATAATAATTCGACTGCGATCCTCCGCGGGAAGACTCTACCGAACAGCAACTTTCCCGAAATCCAACTTGTATCGAATAACTTAACGTTTATGGTGTACAATTGGAAATTCATCGTTGAAAAATGGTCGCTCTAATACATGGCTATATACTGAAAAAAATGGTTCGGGATTTACAATAATACTGTTATTGTTGGCCAGTTATAGGTATACTGATGAAAAAATATTGCCCACACAGAAAATGCAGTAGCCCTTTTAGAAAATCCCGATTGCCGTAAAGTTCATACAAATATGACTAGTGAAGTATTTCTAATTCAACAATAATATCGCTGGTGAAGGCAAAGCAGTTTTGTCTACGGCGCCTATACTGCGCCTTTGTGGACGACACTCAATCGTCTGGCTAGCTTAGTCATTATAAATAGCTGGAAATTTATCGTTTTTGTAAATCAGCCATACTAACATAGCTCGCGAAACTACACTGTATTGTTCAAACAGCTGTTGTAGCTGATTTTTACATGCCTAGCTATTTCAACCATATAGTATGGCTGCGAGAATAACGTTGTGACACATAGCTATACTAATATGGCTCGCGCAACTATACTACGTTTTTGGAACACCTACAGTAATCTGTTAACGCGTGGTGTCTATATGCCTCTGCCTCGCGCGAAAACGAGACCTCGCTACGCAAAATTTGATAATGAACGAGTTTGTGAAGAAGAAACTGAACGAATGGAATCTTGATGAGCTTATACCAACATTTGAAGGTAAGTCTGTTCTCACTTATCTACGGAATATGTAAAAAAGGACTATTTTTCTTGTTATATAAACGCCAATCGTATAACAAGCGAATTTTTGTAGGTTAGGTCAACTGTCATTTTCCTGCAAGGAGAGTATCATATGTCTCCGGGCCATGGATTCTCTCAAACTTCCAGGTGTGTTTCATTAGCTCTAAAAATCAAGTCTCTTTTGCAAAATATTTATGTATGAATATCATTATCGATAACAGATGATTAAAATAAATATTCATGATTATGAAACATATTGGCTGAATTTTTACTGTGACCCGAATATCCCCTACTATATATACCTACCTATACGAGTATAGGTAGGTACAATATCCTGTAATTTATCTATATAAAATGAATTTATAATTCAGCCATATTCTTTTGGTAGTATGGCTGGTACGTCTACCTCGTATGCTAGCGTTTATAAAACAGCTCTACTAGTATTGTTGGTATACAAATAATTCTGCCTACACTGACAAAACTGCTATCCACGAAACAACATTGTATATGCTTGCTTCGGCTATACTAGTATGGCTGGTGTTCGTCTACCTCGTATGCTAGCGTTTATAAGACAGCTATACTAGTATGGTTGGCATACGCATAACTCGTGATGGTGAACTCAACCATACTATGGTATTGCTGAAATAGAGATACTCGTCAGATTCGCGGAGCTATTGGGTATATGTCTGTCATGACATAGTGGTATGCTTACGCCAACGATATTGTGTCAGTCATATTTGTATGGCTTTATTACCTAGATGGTATGGCAGTAGCGTATTTTCCCATATAATATGGCTGAAGCAATAATAATTATGGCTCGAATCGGGAAACTTTTTTTTCAGTTTAGGATTTGATATAAGTTCGGTCGGTTGCAAATTTGGGAGGAAAATAATTTTCGAGAGGGAATCAAAAATAAAAATTTGCTGGGTATCTATTCTAGAAACGGAGTTTTTGTTTTGGAATTACGTCACGGATATACCGGATTGATGCATTTTCGTCTTTTACGCGATGTATCTACGGCGCATACCTGTCTTTACCGATTATTCAGTTTTATTTAATTCCAGCATAATACCTCAATGGTACTATATAACGGTGCGTAATTGCGTGCGAATCGTTGTTGTAAACCCATTATCGCGCGAGTTAAGTGATCTCCGGAGTATAATAACCACCTATCGTTTATCTCGAACCAGATAATGTCAAGCGGCGCATTATCTAAGTTTCTCGTCCTTCCCACCCTCCGTTAATATTTAACAAAACTGAGGTCTAAATCACCTATGATTATCCGCGGCACGACGTCTTCATTATTTCTCTATCCTCCCGTCTTCTGCCTCATCTTCACTCTCTCTCTCTCTCTCTCTCTCTCTCTCTCTCTCTCTCTCTCTCTCTCTCTCTCTCTCTCTCTCTCTCTCTCTCTCTCACCCTGAATCCTTCATCATAAATGACTCGTTCCCGTGTCTCACCGAGCTGGAGCGAAGTCACGATATACCTGTCGAACGTCTCGCACATTGGATAAACTAGACAGTTATCTTTCACCGCTCGGCTGTAGACGTACGAAAATATCAAACGCTACATTACTATGTATTCGATATAATAATATATACGTTCAGTCATGAGTTCCTTTGAACCCGCTTATTGATCTTGGGGTGAAGAAAAATCATTAAAAGTATACAGTACATGTGAAAACGTAATGAGTGCTGTGATTAAATTCATATAAAAAAAAAAAAACGTTTCTCTTTACTATATAATAACGATCGTTGACGGCGGCAAATCTATTTCAAATATTTCCCCAACTGCAGAATCCAAAACCAAGTGGCACCGCGTCCAAGATTTATGTGGATTAAGTTTTGCAAAAGTTATACCTATATACATACGCCTACTGGAATATTGGGTTTTGGCCGCTACCGATAAATGCACTTTTCGCTCGAGTAATCAGCGTCCGGTTTTATATACACTCCGCGGGATCTCCCGCGTGCCCGGAGCGTTGCGGTCCACTGGCCACCCCGACTAATCGAATTAAGATCGTGCTGGTCGATAAGGTGACACGTGCACATCAACGCCTCGCGTCATTCAGCTTGGTAGCATTCAATTAGCACGATCGCGCCAGCTGTTTTACTTTACTGCATGGTAATAAATATAAATCACTCTCTACGATATACTATATGCTATGACAAACATATGTATTTCAGGTGCATGGTTTATAATCATGCCATGGATGTGGAAGTTACTATAAGATGCCCTTGCATTATCGTACAACAAAATTCATATTATCTCTATGAATCGAAAGCACCTTGGGTAGAACGCGCTGTGCGGCAAAAGTTTAACTCTCAATCGGGGTGTTTGAGGCGAGATTGACTGCGATTATTAAAGGAAACTATAATACCTCTACACCTAGGTCGTTACATTATGCGCACGTTGCCAACATCAACGTATATAAGAATCTACGCGTATCATGATGCGGTGTTGAACGCGTGTGTTGAATCAGGACGTCAGCGACGCGACGCATCAATACGAGACGGAGAATTGACCCATCAAAGCGTGGCCGCGCGCGTGCTTTGCTGCTCCAGGCGGCTTGTTCAGCGTCATGGCGAGGCTTCATCTCTTCCGCGCATATGTAAGGGTCGATCAGTCAGGGGCCCTCAGCTATATCACGATTCCCGATCATCCGCAAGATTCCTTTTTTCCTGCTCCAACGCGGCTGTGAGATTTTTTTTTACTATTCTCATGTTGATGAGGGAGCATTTCGTACGAGCATCGTTCGCGCGCGCGTGATAGGTGAATGAAAAATTAGGTAAATCTTTTATATAAAAACGCTTTGAGCAACGTGTTCTGCCTTTATTTCGACAAACGATGCTTTCTCATATCGCACGCTCTCCGATCTTTCTCATGCAATATGAATGTCGGTATAATACACCGAAATTTTTAGTATAAAATACCGAAACGTCGAATCAACGTATACGGGACCTAGACTGACTCTCCAATATTTTATCCTTTATTTTTCGTTTCTCGCAACAATTTCAGATGCATTCAATCGCACTGCATATTTAATATTACGATAGGATCCCTATTGTGACGGGGGAAGACCTTACGATATCAGTCTGGATAAATTTTTGATTTTACAATTCACATATGACAGTTCCATCGTAATATATATGGGGGGGATTTAAAAAAATTTCACCATATTCTATTAAGCGGTAGTAACTTGCATCACTGCACGTATTTTCATCGATAAAAGGATCCATTCACTCACAAGCTCGACCATTTCACCATGCGTTACAGCAAGTAAAACCTGCATTACAATTTAGCCTCCCTCGCGATCCCTCTTTTTCTCTCTCTCTATCGTAACCCGAGGGTATAATAAGAAACGAGCTCGATACGCTCGCGCTCTTGCTAATCGCATTTAAATGTATTCCAGTCGGCGTTTACGTGCAACGCTTCATTAGCACGATCGAGCAAGCGCAAAAGAACGAGATTCTCTAGTTTCGATTATAACTATATATTCGTCGAAGCACACGGAGAATCAGCAAGCAATATCGTACAATGAATATGAGTGGCTTATATTAAATCCGTGCTGGAAATTGTGCGAATGAAAGTGTAGCAAGCCGATCATCTCGAGTATATAAGTTTTCTGGGTATGTATACACAGCATCTTATTTGCAGCTGTAGAGACGCAGTGAATGCTCGAAATGAGACTCGGGATATGCTTTTTATACCAGCCGACTTGAGGGACCGCGCGCATGATTTGACTCAAATCAAGCGATAATTTAATTAGTACGTTAGATTTGCTAATTTAATGCGTGCCTTTCTCGTGCTCTGGGCGTGTCACTTCGAGGTTCGTGAACCTTAGCTTGGCAAGTTTTTTTTTTATAATCATATGGTAACGAAGACTGCACGCCCGGAGATCTACTATAATATCCGTTCACCGGGGACTCTTTTGGACGCTCTCGTCGTCGTTAGCATTATAATACCGGACCACGCGGATTCCGGGGAATGTTTTTTTCTTGTTATTTTTCTTCTTTTTCGTGTGCCGCTGCTGCGTTGTGTCATAATGCCACAGAAGGCATCCCAGTCAGATATATAGAGAACAGCACACAGCAGTATATGCCAAATCGTATATTCAAGCTCGTTTTGTTTTTTGCCCGTAATACATCGCTTCCTTTAGTTCGAAACCAAGCACGGGATACAGTGGGAAGGACTGCTCCATGATGGAGGAATTGCTGATGTCGTAGCTTTCAGCCAACCAATTATTACGGGCTGTATACGAATTAACCGGATATTTTTTTGGCGATTGTCGGACCACGTGCGCCAAGTAGCCCGAGTTCAACGAGTGCGCTTAGCGCGGCTTATAGATAAAAGAAAATTTTATCCACGTGGTCTGAAAAATGTCCTAGCGCAATCAATACAAGCCGATTACACAGGACTGTATATAAGTCCAAACAAGATTTAGACTTCCCTCAATCGGTTTGAGTGGAGTTTTATGAATGGCGCAGTTGACTGTTCCGTGCCAATTGCAATAGGTACTGCATATATCGGAAGGTATATTATGAACTATAAATAGTCACTTTGGACCTGGCCGAAGAATTTTATGTATACAATTGTATGCCGTTTCTATATTTTATTTATATATAAAAAAAAAAAATATATAAACAGCTTACAGGTTATACGTATCCTTTCAGCATGGTGGAGATATCACAACTTCTTTACGAGATGCATGAACAAATCATATGCCTCCCACTTTTCCCATAACGATAGGATTCGCGTTGAAAGTTGCCGAGAAGGGCTAATGTTTCTTCTCAGCTAATTAGGTACGGTGTTTTCCGAAGTCATTGGTACATTTTTAGGATCTGTCGTTGTAACATAAAAAATAAAAAAATTGTTATTGAAGATACTAATTTTTCTTTGCAATATCATTAGATGTTGAGTCAAGGTAATTTAAGCCATCGGTAAAGACTTGTGAGATGCGCGCTAGCGGGAAACATATATATTGGAAGAGAAGTCGTAATGAGTTGTCTCATCGCGTACGATAATGAGTTCATCGAGATTATTATGTCGTGTATTTTACATTATTAGGTGCCTAGTTAGTTCGGTTAGTTAATTATAGTTGGTCATATAGAAACGGTTAAACGCGGAAATTCAGGTTGAATCTGCGCAGCCGGTGAGTTGTGTGCTATAGACTCTTGTACTTAATTTGCGAGGGTAGCACGCGGGTCAACTCGTAGCGCCGGTTGTCCCGTATGTTGAATATATATATTTTATGCTTCGGACCTATTTCATAATACGAGGTGCCGAGGCGGCGCGGGTGGATTTCCTCGTCCCAAGATCGCGTACAGGGTATAAATATATATTACGTATATATATATATATATTTATATATACCTACGTAGATCTCGTATATGATAATGTAAACGTGTATATGGCAGTGGGCGCTTGTTGAGTTATGCAACACAGAATCGAAGCTCGATCAACCTAGCGATCGTCGTGCTCGGAATATTTTTATGGACAATCGATCGAACGAATACACGATATTGCGTTGTCGAGAATTATATTCAGGTGATTGTTCTTCGCAGGCAGAAATTTTTTTTTCCAACCACAATGAGCATTGGAATCGTCAGGGAAATCAATTTGATGTTATATCAGTCTAAATTGACGAGTCGTCGTATACGCACATAAAAACAAAGGCGATTAATCGCGTTATCCGCGTTCAAAAAAGTCGTTTGATGATTAAACTGCCGTGTACAGAATTGCTGATTTTTTTTTCTTATAAAACTCCATCGATCAAATGTCGATATATCGCAGTATACGAATGTAAATGATGTCATCAGGGACTAATTGAGATCTTATTGTCAGAAGTGTGAATTAACATTTGAGAAACCGAATATAGGAAACGAGAGAAGGTTTTACACGTTTTGTCGGCTGCAAACTTGGCGAGAAAGGATGGATTATCATTCTACTCAATGATTTTGATTCCAACATACTCGTATCCGTGTACATAAACGGCTTACCGCATACTTAATACTTACATATTTCTATATAAGTGTGTCTTTCTGATCGGACAAACGCGAGCGTACATCAAGCCGTATCGTTAGTTCGAGAAACCCCGAGAGTACGATCTCGAGCGAAGGAGTATCGAGTTTCGTGTAGTCTGTATTGGAACATATGCATGACTATGCTTTACGTGGTGGCGTGGGTGCCTGTCTTTCTTTGACTATACTTATGACTATTATCCGTGGCAAGTATATTGCTACGGAAAAAAAAAATGTAAATCAAACGGATATAATAAAATCTGAATTTCTTTCAATGTCTCGCCGACTCTTCTGTCAAATAGATCATGTGTGGGCATTGAGGTGAGTTATTGCTAAATCTACAGATAACTTGTAGATAAAAACACAACTGACGGCAAAATCAACAGTGAAAAAACCGCTTTTTTTCGTTCAAACAAAAATGGCCCGAGAATAAAGGTACTTGAATTCAACAAACGCAATTAAAAATATCAAAATCATACAACTTCTACAAATTATTTCGATCCTGATTCAAGGCAATCGATTCAAATAATCATTTGCATTAGTTGAAACAACTTTTTTGGTGTCCTATTTTGAAAAATATGCTTAAATATATCGAAAAATAAGCATTAAATTGAAAAATATTTCGGACAAAAGACGTTGTATATGAATGAGGATATCAGGATGAGCATTCCAGTTTTTTGGATCCGGGGCCTCTGCTGGGCCTATTGAGCACCAACTTTTATTTTTCAAATGAAACTTCCTATTTTTATTGAAATATTCTTATTTCTCATTGAAAAGTGAGTAATTTTTACTCCTAGTCATTTTTTAGTTTTCGTTTTCCAACAGGCCCAAAACGTTAGTCGAAGTTTTCTCGTGAAAAGAGTGGCAAAAGACGCCAATCTTTACCAAGAATTTAAAAATGAAGAAGAGTTCTACACGATGAATAGAATTGTTCGACATTGAAAAGTATTTCAGTGTACAATCCTGTTCATTAGTAGAACTCGTTTTAATTTTTTAATTCTTCGCAAAGATTGACATATATTACCACTCTTTTCGCGAGAAAACTTCGAATAACGTTTTGGGCCGGTTTGAAGACGAAAATCAAAAAATGACTTGGAGTAAAACTTATTCACTTTTCAATGAGAAATAAGAAAATACAAAAAAAAATAGGTTCCATTTGAAAAAAACAAAAGTTGGGCCTCGATGGGCCCAGCAGAGGCCCCGGACCTAAAAACTGGGATGCTCATCTGATGTCCCCCTTCATATACCATAACTTTTGTCCGAAACATTTTTCAATATAATGCTTAGTTTTTGATATATTTAAGCATATTCTTTAAAACGGGATACCCTGTATATAATAATAGGTATGATCGGCGATAGACGTATTACCGTTTTATATAAAAGAAATCACGTCGATCAATAATTTCCGGAGTGAACATCTAAACGTCGTTGTCCACATATCACATAATCATAAAAATCCACACATCACGTGTGTCTCAAAATAATTAAATGAGTAGATAGTACACAATGTATTTCAGTACTTTTTTTCAATTCTCTCAGTGTAGATAGCATAAAATTTTAGCTGTCGTTTAATCTCACTGCACGGCCAAGTCAATTACACTATCGAATCAAAGCAAATTGTTGAGCGTACGGACTGGAAGTTCTCTCGTACACGCTTGCCGGGAGTTGGAACGTTCGCGCGCTGCTCGCAATGCGTGCGGCTTACAAATTTATCCTTCCCGCGTCTGGTATATGTACGGTAGATCACGTGCCTCTGCGTCGATACACAACATATATAGATATATCCAATGTACGCGGGTGAAGGAAGAAAAAAAAAACTATAGAGCACTCAGCGGTATGGTAGCGTTCTTGGTGAGCTCCTTATTCGAGGAGTTGCGTAAGATTATGACATCCCTGTGATACAATCGTGTGTGATGTAGTACGAGGAGTTGTACGCATGCGTATCAGGCACGCGTGCTCTCGCGGAACGCCCTCTTTCCGTGACAGTAAGTACTTACCCGTCCTCCGCTGCTTTCGCAACTTTTGACTTTTCTATGCCAGCGAATAATTCTTAGATCATCGTTTTCAACGTCGCGGTCATCGTCGTCAATATATGTATTGTCGTCTTCACTCGTGGCCTCGATTTAACACAATTTGAGAGAGAGACTGGGGACAGTTGCAACACATTTCTCCACCATTTTCCATTGTTTATTCAAAATTTCGAGCGGTTCGGTCCCATCAAAATTTGCTGCGTCATACCCCGTTACTCAGGGGCAATTGGGACAACCATTGAACAATGATGATCAATCGGCCATGCTCAAGACATCTCAAGAACGACGATGCTTATCCTCGTAGTACATTATCGAGACGAACATATGTTGTGACTGTTTCTTGGATAATAATGTTGAAAACTAAATTTTCTTGTATAAAATAAAAACCTTTGAATGATTTGAAAATTACTTTCTCCATCGTCACCTCTGTTTCCTCTCCTCTCTACTGTCGGTGGCAAAAAAAAAAAATTTACAAGGAATAAATTAGTATCGGGCTACAGATGTCGTAGATACCGTCGCAATTAATGACTAATGGTTTATTAGTCAATAGACTCGTTTATCAATAAATAGCAAATGCACGGATTCATTAATTATTGAAATGAAAGGTTACATATCCAATCTATATAGTATATGTAAAGGTCCTATGGCTGATCCGTTGGCCACAATTTTTGCTAAAACGCTTAGTTTTAGGAAACCTTTTTTGAGTAAATAGGCACAATGTCTTAAATAATTTATGACTAAGCTCCCGATGCCACAGCGATCACCAAAGCAGGTGGTACAGATGCATCCTTTATTGCAGTTGCCTGACTCTCCCTTATGCACAAATGCACGCAAAAACAATAATATTTATAGTAATGCAAAGAATACCCACCTCTTTCGTAAGCTCTCGCCTACACGCAAGGGATTGTGCACTCGGAGAGCATCGGCTCGCTTCCTCCTTGAATATTATTTAATCTCAAGAGTATCGCTTTTTCGCGTGGGATTTGTTAATACTTTCTGTTCTGCCAACTTGCAATATAGGACGAGAGTGCAGCGGGCGTTATTCAAACTGTCTTCTAATTACTCATTTTTCATATATCGATAGGTGCATTATCTGCTAACAATGGGACATATAGTCGTAAAATGACAATTCACACAATAATATACGATGAAAAAAAATGAAGATTTTTCATTGGCAAAATTCCACCTTCACCAATTTCTAAGTTAATTAATTTTTGGAGAGTGCAAAACGTTTGTGATCTCACGTATCATCAACACACGAGAAACGTATTTGAGTGAAATGAAGTCAATTAACATAATTCGAGCGTTGATAATCCAGTTTTGTTCTACTGTGTGAAAGTGGATCGGTATATCACGATAAGCGAGGATATTGCATTACTTCCACTGCCGAAATTTCTGTACCGTATGCAATGTCGGATACACATGCCACAATCACTAATTGAGAACGTGAAACTGGAATGCGCAACCATCGTATATAATCGTACCGTGAATTATTGTAAATTACTGGGAAATTTATATGTCACTTAGCTTTAGATTTTCCGTGCATTGGAAAGTCATTTTAGTACAGGTAGATTGTTTAAAGTTGCAACGATGTTTCTTACAAATTATTTATTGATTTAGTTTCATTTGCGTAAAAAAGTGTGTTTCGTAAAAACTGCGAAATTCAAAAGTGTCATTAACGATTGAACGAAGACGCAAAAAAGTTTGAATATCGTTTTACTCGATGGAAAAAAACGAAAAATTGAAGTGAATCGACGACTCTCGCGAAAGTGAAAGTACATAATAAATTTGAAAAAATGGAATAGTATATTATAAATCTGACACGGATCGAAATTTGTGTATTTTTAATGATACTCTCGACGGTGTGAATCTGAGAAACTCATCAAGAATTCGAATAAAGGCATAATAGAATGAGAAACAGGTTTCCTTTTCTATCGATTTTCTCCATATATATATATAGCATCAATGAGAAAAGAAGACAGCAAGGAGAATGGCCGGTGAATCTCTTCGGTGTTTTGTACTGTCAATTTCTTAATTGTAATTGTTTTTCGACTTAATACATTTATAATGTCGAGTCATCAACTCAACCAGGCTATGATTGCTGCGCGATTACGCGCCGATGCGCTGTGGGTTTTGCCACTGCGTTAACGAGCTTGCAACTATATACGAGAACGTCGAGACCGAGACCACTTGGACGAAAGACACGAATGAGATGAGGATGGAGTACATATACCGAGGCTGAGAACGTTCGTTTCGCGGAGATCAGAGCGTAGGTTCACAGTGGCAGACGCTAACCTACTGTTCGCAAAAGATATAATATACTCTCTGAGCTGCTATCATAGCTGTGAGCAACGAGATAAATTATTATATTCGCTAAAACAAGGCGCAACATGAGTACGAGGTTGCATCAAGCAAAGCCTAAGGATCAGCGGTTCCCAGGAAACAGCTTGGTCATTTAAAGTGGTTAGTCTCTCTCTTGACGAAGATTTGGTGATTTCCGTGAAACTAGAAGCTTTCCTAACAACCGACATCTACGTGCGCACAAGTACCAATTGACTCTGAGCCAACTCCAGCAGAGAACGCGCAAGTATAACACGAGGAGTATGCACCATAAAAGGTACAGATCACATTATACGGATTATTATTAGATACGGCAGATCTCTTTACAAATGAGCTATATACGTAGGGATACAGTTATACTTGATAATAGTTTGCAAATCCATAGTTGGGATCATTCTGTATCTAGGCTCGTGACTTTTGATTTAATATTTTTCTATTTGCGGAGTGACGCTAGAGTGAGTGATGTATTCACAATGACGGGAAAGTTGCGATTAAAAAAAAGCCTTTTTATTCATCTCTTTTATATACGTAAAGGCATATATACATATATGGGGGGTTTCATGGCATTTCACCTAATCGGTGAAGATCACCGACGCTGATCTTGATGTCAATTTTTTTCTCAATTCATCAAACAATATAAATAAAAACGAGACTAAAATTTTTCTTTTCTATGGAGTTCTATGGAATTTTTCTTTTATACATATATATATATGTTATGGAGTGCAATGGCCTTGAATCTAATGGTCAATGATTCATTGTTGAATATCATTGAATATAAACTATCGTGATGTAATTGGTCTACGGAACATCGTTAGATATTTTTGGCTTAAAATATTTTTCAAAGATCCAATGAGTGGAACTGATATTTTAAAAAATACCAGTCCCCTGCAATGCAGAAAACGAACTTTAAATGCATGGAAATTTTTTTCTTAACTCAGGACATTGGTCAAATTAATGAATCCATCGATTTGTTTTTTTGTCACAGCAAAAAGTGTGAGGAAGCTTCTACGTTTTAGGTGATTTTGTTTTTCGTATTGTGAGCAAACGAACGAATGCGGAGGGAGATATCAAGATAAGGCTCATCGTTGTACCACAGGCACGAATATGATTTTGTTTTCATATTCCGGGGGCGGCTTCGTTGGTCTGCATCCTAATGAGTCAGAGCGCCGCTAGCACGGGCTCATCCGAGAAACGGGCCTACCTTCGCTTACGACCGGAAGCGAGGGAGGCACACGCGTATCCGGCCATGTGAAACGCCTCCAGCAGGTCCAATCGTATATCCATATTCCCTGAATGATATTCGCCTGCTTGCGAGCGAAAAACTAAGAAAAGAAAATAAAACGTCAGCGGGAATACATTTAGTCTGCACGCGTTGGAAAAAAGTTATTTATTACAAAACTTAAATTACACAAGTACAGCAATAAATAAATGAATGGCAGTGCATCTCTAATTATGGTAGAATAGTGATAAGCATGTTCCATAAGACAATATAGTAAAGATCGGACGAAATTTTGAATGTTGAAGCTTTCGTTTTGTATACTATTTTGTGGAATGAAAATGTACACCAAAAAATAATGCTGAGCTATCGTGTTGACTCGATCTCTAGGAAACCTCTGAGTTGCGAGTCCTCTGTGTATGCGATGATATCCGACGACTATAACGGGCAGGACAATGTAAGTTTTTGTTCCTGCATTTCCATACGGAGGTGGGAAACTCATGATCTACGCAGTAGAAGATTTTTTTTGACACAAGTTTAATATATTCTGCCGGGGTCTCATCCAAAGCCCCAGATCCTGTAACGACGATAAAAACGGGAACCTAATTTATGCAGCACGAGATATGATTTTTTAGAAATTCCACCCTCTCGTAAGGGTGGGTTCCTGATAATTTAAATCGCTCAAACTTTTTTCGGGTCTCTTCCAATGCCCCAGAGCCTATAACGATGATAAAAATGGAGATCTAATTTATGCAGCACTAGATACGATTTTTTCGAAAAATCACCCCCTTGTAAGGGTGGGTTCCTGAGAATTTAAGTCACTGCAACTTTATTTGTGGTTTCTTTCAATATCCCACAGCCTATAACGACGATAAAAACGGGGACCTAATTTATGCAGCATGAGATACGAGTTTTTGGAAAATTCATCCCCCGTAAGGGTGGATTCCTGATCATTTAAATCGCTCAAACTTTTTTTGGAGTCTCTTTCAATGCCTCAAAGCCTATAACGATGATAAAAATGGGGATCTAATATGTGCAGCACTAGGTACGATTTTTTTAGAAATTTCAATAAGAAGAAAAAGACAACAATGAGTTCATGCTAGGATTTCGTTATGATTGCGAAATAGCGTCATATGTATTTTTTTTAGAGAAGACGGTCTGGAGGGAGAAAGAGAGAGAAAGAGAGAGAGAGAGAGAGAGAGAGAGTTCTATTGCTATACAGAATCTGAATGTTCAAGGGCGCAAGCAGCTTAGTTAAACGAAAACGTGAAGAGAGTGCCTTCAATAAAGGATCGTGTAATAATCAACTTGGAGCGTTGATCGATTGATTAATATCATTTGAATTAATGTGCAATGCATGCTCAATATCGAGATGAAGAAATAATATAGGGAATCGATGATACGTGGCTTATAACACATACACACACCTTAAATCGTGAGACTATAAAAATAATATGTGTTTATACCTTGCAAACAGTGAATGAGGTACAGTCATGTCTGTAATATTATATAGTAAACGTAGTAACTGATGAAGGAGGATGTCGCAACTATCGATGCCCATTCGCGATCCCGATACGAAGTTTGATCGCGTGCTAGCCGAAACCAAACGTACGTTGTAATTCGTTTGCAACCAGCGAGGATGTTGCATCGAGAAAGAACGGTCGCGCACGCGCGACTGGCCTCGCGATTACCGGTCTATGTTCACTCTCGCTGCAGTTCTTCGCTCGTCGTGTGCACATCTTTTCATCAGGATAAGATGCGTTTCGCAACTATCCAAAGCTCTTCCGAAGTGACCGAAGGAATCGGAAAGATTCCTTCTTGAGGAACCTTTCCTCGAATCTAAAAAAAGGTGCGGAGCGGCTTTAAATTTTAATAGAGTGCTTGTAAAAATATACTCTGTGTCCCATGAAAAATCCCAAAAAAATCCACTGCTTACTTTCGGAGATAAAAAAATCATAAAGACGTCCTCGAAATGCAAAGGGTCTTACGGCATCAACCGTTGTGACATGAATCGTTCGATAGCAGGTATACAAGTTAAAGAAGCTGGTGGCCTCGAAAAAAATAAACCCGATTCAATACGCCTACCGTGAGTTATGGCAAATTAATCAAATAAAAATATACCAAATTTGATGGGATGCGGTCGAGGATGGCTGCGACGTTATAACGTCGCAGCAGGAAGAGTGGAGTAATTGACAAAGTGAACTATATATGGAAGGTTCGCGGAGCTCGCATGCACGCATCGCTTTTCTGCAACGTTGCGCCAAACGTCAAGCCACAAGGCACATATCGCAAATGAATAAAAAATAAATGGAATTGCTTATTTTTCTTGCTTCACCAACGTTTAATTAGTAAAATATTAAATTTTTGTCTACTTAAGAGCAGTTTAACGCTATTCATTTTACTTTTTTTCAGTTCGAGAAACGTTTTCGTTCGTAGTAACATTAGGTTAGCAGTACTGCCCGTGTGGAAATTTTTTCCGGGATCTCTAAAGAGTCCGATTAATTTTTTCCAACTTAACCCGGGGCCCGGTTTGGATTCCCGTCAGGGTCCTTCACAGGATTGTCCTGCTTTTGAAATCGGGGCTCTACGAGGATTCCCTGATTGCACCCGAATTAACCAATCTCATCTCCTGCGCAGGTCAAATTGACACAATATAGTATATTATCGATAAATTACCAATTAGAAATGATCGACTAATGAATTTAATACTGATATTCCATTATTTTTAAAAATTCTGTAAATTTTGCAAAAAAAAAGTCACTGTCCGGGATTTGAAACCCGCTATCCTTCAATCAGCGAATTCAGCCCTTTCGATCCTCAAATAAATAATTAAAAAAAAATTAATGCCTTGAGATTTTTTTTTTACCAATGCTTGCGGCTCCGTACTCCGTACGTAATTCCGTCAAAACAAATTTTAAATCTACCTGAGATTTTAACTGAGACCTACCTAACGATCGACACTCTATACCACTACACACCATTCATTTCTTACGTCTCTGTTGTATTCAAAAGACATTAATCTACGAGTTCGAATGAAAAAGCGCTGTCTCACCCGGCTTGGTATAACAGCGTAATATTCAGTCAAAGGGTGATATGTATCGAAAAAATGTATTAAATTGTTAGTTAACAAATGACTTTCATAAGAACTAGGAACATTGCAATTATAAAATCCATGTGTGGAATATTGAAAGTGTGAACAGGATAGGATAGTGTAGAAAAAAAACAACTTTAATGCAATCAATTTACTTAGCGCACCTTAGTTAACAATTACATTTCTCAAAATCCATGCATATAGTTACAAAATGAAAATTGTTATATGGGCTCGTAAAACTGTGAACGAGGCGATACTAAGTGAAAATGTGATTACTGTTAATTTTTGTATTATTTTTTATTAATTTATTAATTTTAATTTAATTAATTATTAACTTATTCAATTAATTAAATATTAAGAAGAGGAATATATAAAAATTAATAATTAAAAAATTATTAGTTTAATAATAATTATATAACAAGCTTTATTCTTGCAGTCTAAAATATGAAAGTCAATTACTAATTAACAGTTGAAGCCCTTACTGTGGATGCCCTGCTGATGCCTCTTTTTAATTTGGGATGTCTAAATAAATTTCTACACGGGTGCGTGCGTCCTGTGTGTATAATCATAGCCCCCCCCCCCCCCTCTTCCCCGCGCGTCGCGCCTTAATATTCCACACTACACGCATTAGCCGTGTTACGAATTCATCTCGGGATTACGTGAACGAAAAGGCCGGAAGGGATAAGGATGTTTGTTACAGTTTTTGAATTTTGATAGAAATTGTTCAACTTGGATCCAATTCACATAGCCCCGGGTCAATATATAGAGTTAGATACGGATAAAATCCTCTTCTAAATACAATACTCTTGTAGTGTTTTTGTTTCTTTTTTTTACACAGACGCATATTGCGTGTCACGCTCGCTAAATAAACGTTTCACTCCTTCATAGGGTCGGACATTTCACGATTCTTTCAAGATTCGGATCCGCAGAGAATTATTAGGAATCAGATAGCGCCGTTGGCGGATACCATATAGAACGCGGGGTTGTCGTAAAGAAATTCACCGGTAGCGCACCTTATCCCTTGAGGCATAGTCAAGGATAACTCGACGAGAATTCGCGAGTTCTATGAGTAAAGATCTGACCCGTAGATCAAGAGATCGTAAACAAGCACGCTTTTCTTGTCGATCGCGGAACCTTTCGGCCGCCATCTTTCTTTCATTATTTTTTTCTGCCGATTTCTCTTGCTTTGCCACACTGAAAAAAAAGTTTCCCGATTCGAGCCATAATTATTATTGCTTCAGCCATATTATATGGGAAAATACGCTACTGCCATACCATCTAGGTAATAAAGCCATACAAATATGACTGACACAATATCGTTGGCGTAAGCATACCACTATGTCATGACAGACATATACCCAATAGCTCCGCGAATCTGACAAGTATCTCTATTTCAGCAATACCATAGTATGGTTGAGTTCACCATCACGAGTTATGCGTATGCCAACCATACTAGTATAGCTGTCTTATAAACGCTAGCATACGAGGTAGACGAACACCAGCCATACTAGTATAGCCGAAGCAAGCATATACAATGTTGTTTCGTGGATAGCAGTTTTGTCAGTGTAGGCAGAATTATTTGTATACCAACAATACTAGTAGAGCTGTTTTATAAACGCTAGCATACGAGGTAGACGTACCAGCCATACTACCAAAAGAATATGGCTGAATTATAAATTCATTTTATATAGATAAATTACAGGATATTGTACCTACCTATACTCGTATAGGTAGGTATATATAGTAGGGGATATTCGGGTCACAGTAAAAATTCAGCCAATATGTTTCATAATCATGAATATTTATTTTAATCATCTGTTATCGATAATGATATTCATACATAAATATTTTGCAAAAGAGACTTGATTTTTAGAGCTAATGAAACACACCTGGAAGTTTGAGAGAATCCATGGCCCGGAGACATATGATACTCTCCTTGCAGGAAAATGACAGTTGACCTAACCTACAAAAATTCGCTTGTTATACGATTGGCGTTTATATAACAAGAAAAATAGTCCTTTTTTACATATTCCGTAGATAAGTGAGAACAGACTTACCTTCAAATGTTGGTATAAGCTCATCAAGATTCCGTTCGTTCAGTTTCTTCTTCACAAACTTGTTCATTATCAAATTTTGCGTAGCGAGGTTTCGTTTTCGCGCGAGGCAGAGGCATAGACACCACGCGTTAACAGATTACTGTAGGTGTTCCAAAAACGTAGTATAGTTGCGCGAGCCATATTAGTATAGCTATGTGTCACAACGTTATTCTCGCAGCCATACTATATGGTTGAAATAGCTAGGCATGTAAAAATCAGCTACTACAGCTGTTTGAACAATACAGTGTAGTTTCGCGAGCTATGTTAGTATGGCTGATTTACAAAAACGATAAATTTCCAGCTATTTATAATGACTAAGCTAGCCAGACGATTGAGTGTCGTCCACAAAGGCGCAGTATAGGCGCCGTAGACAAAACTGCTTTGCCTTCACCAGCGATATTATTGTTGAATTAGAAATACTTCACTAGTCATATTTGTATGAACTTTACGGCAATCGGGATTTTCTAAAAGGGCTACTGCATTTTCTGTGTGGGCAATATTTTTTCACCAGTATACCTATAACTGGCCAACAATAACAGTATTATTGTAAATCCCGAACCATTTTTTTCAGTGCAGCCACATTTTATCCGATCCCATACTGTTATCTTCTGGGCTCAATTGATCGATGCGCATATTGCGCATCAATGAAAAATAAAATATTCTTTTTGTTTCTTAGATAATTTATTTCAGGCGATACAAGCACTTTTGTTACTTTGGTAAATTAAAAATTTCAGAAATTTTTGAAATATCAGCAAACTACAATAGAGAACAAAATTTTCTTGTCGGTCCTGATTGAATGATTCGCATCTTTAAGCATTAGCAACGGGGGTTATGATTTTACTGCATGGACGTATTATTATTTCGAAAAGAAAAAAAATAGTATATTACACTACAAGAGTTGGAAATTCCTGCACTGCGCGTGATGATGCCCGAGGCGAAGCCGAGGGCATCATATCGCGCAGTTCAGGGCTTTCAATCTTCTGCCCGTGTGGTGTATACTATTTTTCTTCATGCCCGGTCGAAAGTACGCTGGCTAATTGAATTTTTATACCGATTTATACGTTTTAACAAGTGTTGATGCCTGCCCGACATTGCAGGCACGAGCGAAGCGAGTGCTGCTGGTCGGGGGCAGGCATCAAACACGGAAGAGAGTTAGGTTAGGTTTGTATAGCAAGATGGTTACTGGCGCCAATATTCAAGCTAAGAATGCTTCATTAACAAAGTTATGAAACATGAATATAGTCTTCTATTCTCAAAATTCTTGTTATAGGTACAACACATTTATATTATCTGTTGATTATAAAATAGTTATAGCAAAAATTTATCATATTATTCATCACAATGAGTTTTTTTGTTTTGTTTTAATCACAAATACTTGAACACAGTCATATTATTTATTATAAAATAGTTTCAACTGCCTCCAACTGTCACTCACTAATTACTCCAAAGGTTATTTGTCAATTGCTATGAAAAATTTGACAGATAACCCTTGGATCGAGGGGATCCCTGCGTTTTGAAACCGGGCCTAACTTTCCTCCCGTATCGCTTGACTTTCCTCCCGTATTGCTTTATTTTCGTCCCGCGGCACAGATGGCGCGCGCTACGTTTCCGCAGGGACGAAAAGATCTATTTTCCTCCCGCAAATCGGGGACGAAAATGCGTACTTTCGACCGAGGTATGAAGAAAAAAAAATTTGTTCGGAAGGATCGGGTACTGTGATGCAGGCCACTTCTCGTTTGAATTCTTCGGGTGTTCATCCTTCATGTTCAAATAATTCTCTTTCCTTTTGCTATATATCGTTCTTCCTCTTTATCCGTCTTTACTTTTGTTCTCACTCCTCGTATCTTCGCACACGAACTGCCTCGCTGAGTGCTATAGCTCAAGACCGAGAGAGCACCCGGAGCACGTTGATCGCGACGCGCCCGAAACCCTCTTCCGAGTATCCGTTGCTCGACCTACGTGAGACCTTTTCTAAAATCGCTCGGCGACGCGCTTTTATTCTCGTCTCCTGCGCGGTTTCGTGTTCGACTGATCCATCCTCGCGACAACTTCTCCGATCTCTCGGATCGCTTCAATAATGTTTTAGCTCGTCAGAGGATGTCGCGAATAGCTCACGTGCGTTGCGCATTTCGTCGAACGCACGAAAACTATACGCATCTTCATCTCTTCTATACAACTCTCTCTTTGGCTCTCATACGAGCTACCGTTCACTCTCCGTCTATAGACTCGTATAATCTCCATCGATTAATACGCGCCAAGCTTGTAGCAACGTCAAATTTATTGCTTCAAAATAAAAATAAACAATAGTCGCAACCACCATGGAATCCTTGATCCTGGACAGTCTTCATCTGCTTGTTCTATCCTCTCTGTAAGACTCGCCAAGGTTACATTATCACTCACAGTCATGTTATAGCGACTATATCAACTGTGCCGTCTGAATTTTGAAAATCTCGAACATGTCCTCTTTTCGAAATGAGCCTGAGTAAAGTGAAAGTTGATTTTTTTTAATCTCATTATCCTCCTTATGCAGCATCATAGCATAAAAAGTAGACATACACATGAAACTCGGTATGAGTCAAGGCCGTGGTTGGAAAAAAAAAAAATTACTACAGTTGATAAAATTATTGAGTTTCGTTATGTATGGGAAACAAAACTTGTTATGACGAGCTTTTTGCAGTTATTGCACTGTCTTTTGGAGGGCAGGTGCATAATATACGGGTCGAGGGTTCCAGATTGCATGAAGCGTGCATGTATAACATATATATTACCATACGGCAATGTGCGACGTGTACACTTGTAGTTGTCAAATTACGATAAAACTCTCCGTTAAAGTTAATCGAAAACAAAACTCCTCGATTGCGTTAACGGAATAGCGGTACCATGAGCAAAGAGTACAAAAAAATTATGTTGTGTTTTGAAAAACTTATTTTATTTATTCGGCTAAACCGGGTCACGAATTCTCTCGGGTCTGACCTTTTCTAAGAACCCATTACAAATCGGGAAAGAATAACAGTGAGAGATTCATATAAAAGGTAATCGGAGAGCTCAACAGAAATATATGGAGAAACGGAGCCAGCAGTGGAAGATAAAAAAAGCTTACAAATTAGCGTAACTTATTGTTTTATATGGTTCATTAAGCTCCCATTATATGAGCTAAGTGGGTTTGTCAATTTTTGCTTCCTCGTATACAGAAAGCTCGTAAACAAAATAAAATACTGGAAAAGCAAGTAGCAAGTTTTTCACGATTTTTAATGCTGCTAAATTCAGTCTGAATAATTTAAAGCTAGCACAGGCTATAAGGGCACGCACACATACGTCCAGGCAATTTTATAAATGTGATTCTGACGTCATAGAATTTTCAACATATTGGCATGGATAACTCGAAGAAGAAGAAAAAAAAAAAAATTCACCGTCAAAAAGCTTCCTCTATGAGGAAGGAAAAAATGCAGAAAGATGCTCGAATGCGCAGAGAGCTTGAGGGCAGATCACCTCTGAGATCGTCTCTGTGCCAATCCTCATGAGGGTTAAGACCAGTAGCTTACGCGACGTCTACGTCCGTTCGTTGAACAACCAAGAAAGTTAGTCGAAGAACGGAAATATTAAAATGCCCCGGTCGTCGGTGAAACGACAATGACTCGCGTTTGTCGTTCTTCTCTTCGTCATTGAAGTCTGTAGGGGAACGAAGAGTCGACGAGGTGAAATACTCGAGAGACCGTCACTTTGGTTATATAGCGGACGTGCTCTGGATACATCTGAGTCTTTTCTTCGATTCTGGCGTCTCACAACAGCAGCAAAGGTTCCCAACGAGTCTTATTTAAAAGCGACTACGATCCGCTGGCTTATATTTTCAGTCACCGCGTTCCTCATTCCATTCTCTTTTCCTCTCGTCACCTTCGGACCCGTTTTTTTCGTTCACGGCCCGCCTTCCATTTGACATATTCCCCAAGCTACAATATGGATGACCCGGTGGATTGTAATGCACGCGATGCGCGTCCTCGTGTAAATCCAAGCGGACTCTATCCACAGCCGTGTACTATAACACGGCAAGCACACGGATACTCGTTGGAGACTACGATAAGTGTACATGTTTATTGCTGACACGCAGTTCTTCTCTATATTCACCACGTCATCGTTCTTGCATTATCCTTTGTTCCCCAATTCTCCGTTTCTTCTCTTTTCCGTCCCCCCGTCCTAAGACAAATTCTTCATAATACCGACTGGAGAACCTCGAGAAAGCGAGCAAACTTTCGTGTTTTATAACACCAGTTTAAAGTGTGACCAAGATGATATTTCCGGCACGTCTATTTTTCCTCGATATTTGGATCTTCTATCATAGGTTGAGACGGAAATGTTTGATTTCCTTGAAGGCTTATAAGGAGCATTCTACTTATTTGAAATCTGAATACGTTTTAAGAGATCATTAGCACACAACTAATACTCTGCTAGATCGTCTGTTTGGAAATTAAAAAAAAAAAAAAATTGCTTGGCCCGATGAATAGTAGCGTATAACTTACGTGGACATACTTGTTTTATCCTCACGACTGATAAAAGCTTATGCTGCAATATTCAACTGGACTTGCGGAGATTCAATCCTATTTTTACAAATTTAAGGGCTTAATGTTGTAAATCGCAGTATCGTACAAGGAGCGCGTTAGCGTGTGAATATTTTATCAGACATATTCTAAGCAAACTCGAAGAAAATTAGTTCTAGGAAACGTGAGGTCGGAAGATCGTGGTGGATCGCGTGCAGAAAAGCACATCGACGTGCGCCGGACCGACTCATCCACAATCTCGTATTGAACATAAGTGCCATGCATGGATATATCCATATCGCATATAGCGGACGAACGGTGCAGCCCTTGTTGCCACTGCAAATTTTTTCTCTTTGTCCAGCATTTCTTATCAGAGGTTTTGTGTCTAGAGAAGTATAACGATGATCGGATATAAGAAATTGCTTGGTTTTTCGAGTGAAACAAACGCAACCATGGAAAGCACACAACGTTCGTTACATAAGTACCGTTATTTTTCAATAACATTGCGGAACAACTGGAAACACACAGATTGTTCACCAGACTCCAGTTTTAATATTGGAAGTAATAATGGAATTTAGATGGCGAGTAAAAGAATGCCCTGACAAAAAAGCGTAATCTTTTACAGCTGATGAGTATACAGGAAGAAAGTGCAAATCATCAGGAAGCCCAATGGTAATCCTTGATGACGCTTTTGTTATCGGTTCGATGTATGCACCTTCAATCCCAACTATGTACGATGATGTTCTTCTCTTTGATGCACAATCATGCGCCATTAAGAGCTCTCTACAAAAATGTGTTAAAGTATCGAGGGTATATTCGCTCATCGATTACAGGCACTATACATGAGGTACCTCTTTGAACACCAGGGCGCTCTCGAACAACAATGAAGAAAGTTGTTGAGGATGAGTGCTCTGCACTTGGATATATGCAAAGATGAAGCCCAGTAGAGAGGGAGGGTTAGGTCGGCCTCTCGGATCACGAGGTTCAGTGTGATCTTAAAGGATCACGTTCGTACAGCTCGCACCTTCTCCCGCTCCAGCTCAGCCAACTTGATCAGAGATCTCGAGGAACGACGGTCGAAGAGCGTCTTACTTTTCTTCGCATAATCCACTATGTCTGTTGCTCCCTCTTAGGCTTAGGTATTCGTTTCTCTTCGTTTGCGCCGATCAATCATCCTTCGACCTCTGCCCAACAATTTATATATATATATACACAATTTTTGCGGATAATCTGTTCGATCTTACTCGAGATCATAAAAAAGTATTTCGGTAACAGAGAACTTGCATTATTTTCAACTTTTAAATGATTGAAAAGGTAATTCTCTATTGTCTCGTTTGATTATTTTTCGGAATTTTTGCTTTTTTTTTTTCGATAGAATCCTTTATTTCAGCACTAACAATAATAATCAGGCGAGGAGCTCGGAAAATATACCCATCCAAAAAAATTAGATAAATTAGGAAAAAAAAAATTTTACCGATCTATAACTTTTTCATGCTTCATCATTTGGAAACACCGAAGATTTTTTTTTGTTCGGGTTGGTTTTGGATATATTTTATGGGTTGGGTATGGGTACATCTTTTTGGGTAAGATGTGGGTAGCTTTTGGTTATATTTTTCGAGTTCACCCGCTTGATTATCGTTGTTAGTGCTGAAATAAAAGGTTTTTTGTCGAAAAAAAAAAACGCGAAAATTCGTAAAATAATATCCCAAAGATCAGATTTTAAAAATTAATTCATCAATTTATTTATTTTTTCTACTTTTTCATGCTTCCCCGCCTGAGTATCATAGTTAGTGGCAAAATAAAGGGTTTTGTCGAAAGAAAAAACCGCTAAAATTCGGAAAAGTAACCAAACTAGACAATGACCAATATTTTCGTTTTACTTTCCTGTCAAAAAGCGGTGATACGCTAAAAAATGTATTTTTCCTCGTTTTCAAAACTCTACAAACGTTATTGATTCTGATTTTATTTTTAAAAACTCTGCAACGCTCATCTGATTTCAATATCTTGTAGATTTTCGAGTTTGTCGAAAAAACAAAGCATCAAAGTATGGCTTTTTAGACAGCTGTTTAAAAAAACGGGTGCTCTTTTTGATAAATACATCACCCGTCATTATTTTACTCTCCAATTATCAATGAATCTGTGATTGCAAAATGAAAACAAAAATGAATTTTCAAACTCGTGTTACTTTTTTTTTTGCGTGTCGCTTTAATATCCAGCTGCTGGTAATAATGATGCATTGTACTCTTTTTTTTTTTTGGAAATCAAGTGGACATCTGGGAAAATTTTTGTTCAGATATCCGATACTTAGAGAATGAGTCAGCGGTATTAATGACGGAGATTCGGATAAAAGAGTCGAAGAAGGAAAAATCAAGAAAGAGAGAAGAATCAATGGATTGCTGTCGAAGTCAAACGCGCGGAACATATATATATATATATAGGGGATACAGCACGAACGAGCTGGTCTTTCCCGGCGTTTGCACGCCGCGCCATTATCAAATTATTCACTCGCACCATCGGGCCATCCATCTTCGGGCCAAGAAGCAGGGGCGCGCGCCCCCACGGGCCCCCCCGATAGCAACGTGTTATTATTTGATCCTCACTTTGTTAGCGATACCGGTTATAGGTTATAATATTATATGTGTGCTATAGTGGGTATATAGTGGTAAAACATAGTATATTATACTATAGGTTGTATATCAACAGGTCAGATAACTACAGAATAACTGGCTATAGTGGGCGATCTTTCTCGCTCTTTGCGAGAATAATGTATGTATGCTTTTCGTGTTGTTGTATATGCGTTTCTCTTTCGATCGGTAACCAAATGAACGCTCTAGCTATTGTAATATGGAAGATATCACGTTTGATTTTTTTTTTTTTTTTATGACGTACAACTACTCTGCAGTGGGATTTACGTTTCCTTCTTTGTTGCCAAAATTCAAAATTTTTCGCACACCTGTGACGTCATGCTGAAGTCGCATGAGATATTTATATTTACATAACGTATTTATATTTACATCTTTTTTATCGTCTGTTGATCAACATTCTGTGTTGCGGTTGGAACAAAAATCAAAAGGAATATTTACTGAAATTAACTGGCCAGCAGCTATGTTTTTAAACAAAAATAATGAAAAAAATGATACATATAGATATATATAAGTCCTCTCGTTCTCATATCACTCGCCGATCAAAAGGTTCCGTTGGAGTATTTCGTAATAAATATTGATTGAATAGTGTTCTGGTTTATATACATAAATTGAGAATTCTTTTTTTTTTCTTAAAAATTTAGAATTTTCTTGTCGTCGCAGGTGTCAGATTATTGTTTTCCGTCATTGAAAATTTTCTTGTTGCCGCGAGTGTTGGGTTAAATTTTTTATTTCATAATCAATGAAATAGTATCTATTATAAACGGATTAGTGCCTGATGAGTTCTCAAAAAATTGTGTACAGTGGCGAATTTTTCAAGTTACATTTACCTGCATAGTGTTGTCCATCCTTACAAAAAGTTGACAAATAAATTCGAGTCCTCGGAAGATAAAAATTCGCAGTAAAAATGAAGTTCGAACGATTGGCGAGTTCGTGATAGGTATAGTCCATGGATTATGAATTCTAGCATACAGGCACCTTATACATAACTCGCCAAGTATTTCATTCGAATTTATTTTTTAATGCGAATTTTTGTCTTTCAATTGTTCAAGCAATGAATTCTGAAACAGTTAAATAAAAAAATGACAATCCTTAATGTACTCAACAATCTGTGAGATTATTGATTTGAATTTATTTGATTACTTTTCGTAAGGATGGATAAAACTATTCAAGTACATGCACCAACTCAAGTTTTCCCACATCATTGATGGTATTTTTTTTTTTTAGAGATTTTATACTACACGAGCTACCTGAATTAGATTGGTTGGAAATTAGGAAAATCGTTAACCTTAATCGGTCGACCTACAGTGCGTCTATTACTAAAACCACAACTTTATAATAAAGTTCATACTGCAATTGCTGCGAGTGATTAGTTGTAAATTATGATCGAATATGTACTCCTTATTTATGCAGCCTCATATAATATGAATCAGCATATCGTTCGAGTATCATGGGAGAATGTTTACACTGGCTTACCAGGCAATAAAATGCCGCATGTACCACACATGTATATACCGATATAATCGTGCTCGTACTATCAACGTCTTGACGATTCACCTCACGATCGATAGTGCGAAACCGATCGCACAGACCGATCGAATTTGCTTCTTCTCGTATATATATTCGATATACTACACCAGCGATATACCTACTTGTATCTTGACTTTTTCCACGACCAGCTTGCGCTTTTTTTTCGTCTTTCCTCGCCATCGCATGTACACACACACACATGACGAGAGCTGTGCGAGTAGCCTATAATTTACAGAGCGTAGAAGAGTGAGATCGGCGGCTGACGCACGATTATATCCCGTGTATTTACCATTGATGCATCGAACGGCGTGGCTCTAATTGCCCCCGTGTAATTCTCATAATCGTAAATAGACGCGTCGCGCATGGAGCGAATATCGGAAAGGTGTTGAAATCTAGCGTAGAAGCAGCCCCCAGACGTTTATACTAATGTATCGGCAAACTGTAACAACGTATGTAAGGTACACATATGCACGGATAGTAAACGTGCCGTAAGGAGCTCTCGAAGGATCAGCAGCAGCAGCAGTAACAGCAGCAGCAGCAGCACGCCTCAAAGAGGCTCCCAACATCTTACCGAACAGCTCACCGCTGCGGCGTTGCCGATAAATAAATCACGGCGGGCGAGATACCTAATCTAATTCCGCGATATGGGTAGCGAGCGAGAGCGAGTGGCTCACCCAACGAGAGCCTGCGTATGTATAAAGTACTTGTATTTCGTGCGGTGACTTGGCAGGAGCGGCCCCGAGAGGGAGAAGCTCTGGCTAAGCCGACATCCTTTTTACTTTATATCCCGATGTTTCTCCCTCTGCTTATTCGTACTTAACGAAAGGTCGCGGTGCAAAAATGTATATAAAACAAAACCTGTCTAACGATATAATGAATTATATGCCAGGGAAGATTATAACGAGTCTCCTACTGGGTGTAAAAGTACTTTTCATTCGATGACGTTATATTTGCATGGGGCTCATTCGCAGTTCTTAATTTCTCGTGAATCTCTAAAAGATGTTTTATATATTTTATATCTGATAGGAAAATCACCCCACCAGGAAATAAACCGAAATATATATTTTATGAACATGAATATATTTCGGCCAAAAATTGCATATATCAAATACATATATTTTTTCTGCAGGAGGATAGAATATGCTCGTGCAATTTCTGATGCATCGATTAAACGTCAATCTCGCGAAGAAGAAATTAAAAAAAAAAAAAAAACATTCATCGCATTCGTGTCTCTCAGAGATAGACGATGATCGAAATCACCGATAATAGTCAGCGCGTATATATACACGGTAAATCGCAATAATTATCATATACACTTGAAACACGCAAAGTGCGTCTTGTATACGACTTTTTATCTCGCGCGTATATTTATCTCATCTCGTCTTCCGTTGATTACTTTTCTCGTTATGCTTCGACCCATTATAGTGCAATATGTCATTGATGCGCTAAGCGCGCGGCCTCTAAGAAATCAGTTTCAAGGCTTTTATCGTCCCGATGACGTTCGTTCGATATCCGGATATATCGCGAGAATAATGGCGACCTATTCACGATCTTTCTCGATTGCCAGCGCAGAAAGGACAAGCGCAATCATTGAGATATACCGTGAGAGATTGGACAAGAACGCGATTGCAGTCGTGTAATTTCAGCTTCCTGGTATCGATATATTTCAAAGATTCATTGTGAGACATATTGCATATATATTGCACAATCAAGATACGCCTGACTTCCTGGTAATCCTATATTAGCACTCGAATGAACATATATACTCTCATAACTCTCACAACTCTTTGCAAGCTTTCCGGCCGCCGTACAAAATAAACGAGTAATCGCGTTTTCAAGGATCGCCACGATCGCTTCTCATTCATCGCTTCGAATGAACGCACTCTTATTAATATAGTAATAGTGAATATTTCAAGTTACGTTTGTAGTCCGCACGATGGGTTGACCATCCATATTGATTGGATGTACAGATATCAACTCCGTTGATATCTGTACCGGCCATATTGAGGGGGAAATCAGTGGCTTCTTCGTTAAACAACATCTCAGGCGTTTCATACGGCGGTTTTGACTTTGAATTCCCTCCTGGCACCAAAGTATTTATCGATATACTTTTTCTCTGTGATTCTCAGCCGATTTATTATCACACCCGCACAGAGCTCGTTACGCGTAATTTATGCTGCATATATGGTGACAGTACTGTGTGGGCAATGCATTGAAAAGCTCTTCGAGCTCTCTGCCACGAACGCGACGTAATCGGATCGTAGCACGCGTTCCAAGCTGACTGCGTGTAGCGCGGAGACAAACGCGCATCATCGTCGCAGAATGACAAACGAGAAAAGAAAATTCAATTGATATGTGAGGCGGCACTTGACGCGAAGGGGCTTCCTTGAAAAAGCGTATGTCGGGCCGGATGCGCGTTCGTCAAGGGTTCGTAGTATCTTACGAACCAAGTATATGCACCATATGCAACAAATATACGACGCGTGCATTTTTTACCGCTTCGTGTATTTGACCACATCATCCCTCTCGGCCCTCCCGCGTGCCCTTTCTTCTTCTTCTTCTTCTTCTTTTTCTTCTTCTTCTACGTCGTTCATTGTTCCTCAGTGCAATGTGCCCGCCGATCTTTCTTTTATCTCAACCGACATGTCGAATGCTTCATGCATTTCAATTTACATGTACTGTCTATGAGACATACTTATATATATATATACGCTTCACCGTTCATGCGAGAGTGAATTCTCAACTTCCATGAAAAATTTATAATGCTCCTCTCGATTTATTCATCGGCACCCTTCGCTCATTTCTGTCTCTTTTATACATTCATTATTTTGCATCCGTCTTTGATCGGATCGCGTCTGCCTTTTGTATTTAATTTGCTATCCAGCGATCGTCTCTTTGACGCTTTGCTTTTAATAGCCCGCTATGCTCAATCCATGAACCAAGTTTCGTAGACGTTAAATTCATTTCTTTCCTAGAATCATGCAGTTTTAACAGATGTTTATATGCTCCCTGAACTTCCAAATTTCTAGTCTGATGATTAAATTTTTTTTTTGTAAAACGTTTATTGATTATTACGTGCGCCGTCGAACATTCAAACTTTTGTTGCTCGAGTAATACGGCGCGTTACGTATACGGAACTAAGTTGAAAATAGATCACGCTTCACCCGTATATACACGTAATGCTCCTAGCAGGCATTGCTGTATATCGCGCACATTGTCCGAAAGATCAAAGTTCTCCGCCCTCGAGGTTCATCAAAGCTTTCGTTCGAGCATTTTGCAAAGAGCGTGAGACGCGAGCGCACGCATCGAGCATTCTGTACTCAAGAGCTCGAAGCTCGGTGCATTTGCGCTGCGCGTATATATGTGCGCCGATGATTTTACACACGGCCTGACAGGTATGCAATCTGCTCACACAGAAAATTCGACTGTGTATATATATGTGTATATGACCCTGCGGCGTAGCAGTAGGAACATCATGGCGCACATTTGTATCTTTCTCCGGTATTCTCGTGAAACGTTAACGTCGACATCTTCATGTCGTTCGTGCTTGCGATGATATGAATTGTGAAGAAAAGCAGACTTAAAACACGCGAGTGAAATATGAGGTGGCAACACCCACTTCCTGGAGGTCGATTACTCCCTTCGGAGAATCATTTTCTGCCACATCGTATTTTCCTTTGCTTAACTGAATTGTGCTCTCGACAGCTTGAGCAAAGAGGAAATAAAGCGTGGACTTGTGCAAATACATCGACGCACTCGGAATCTCGTTGCAAATGGATGTTCCCATTATTGCAAATTCAGAATTGAAAAAGTCATCGATGTAACCTAAAAGGTACACAGATAATCGAGTTGTTATCATTAAAAACCTTTCCTGATCATGATAAATAAGAAAATAGGAAATTATCCTGTAGCTGTCATTTTCACCCTTTGTGGCCACAATTTTACTACTTTTGACCATCCGAAGTACCAGTTTTGGCCACCAAGCTTTGAATTGGGATTGGCCATCAGCTGGTCACAAATAGAAAAATCGCATTTTTGAATGTACCACTTTTGGCCACCACGTATTTTTCAGGAATTTTAGCTGAGACATCAGTTTTTTTCTAATTATAACTCGAAAAATGAGCTTCAACTGATAAAATATAAAGTTTTTATGAGGCGGAATGACTTGAGATATGAGAAACCGTACAAGAAAACTACACAAATCGCTCAGTGATGACACTTGTCGTCATATTTCGTTGAAATAAATTAGTAGATATTCAATAAAGTAATCGATAGTGGTCCGGAAACATCTTGAATATCGAAATATTACGCTCGATGAAGTGAAACATAGCCTTGAAACTTTAAGAAATTCGAAGGAAATGCGGAGTGGCCACAAACGGTACAATGGCCACAACTGGTACGTCTACCCTATATGAAACTTGTGTGGATATATTTGTCACATTCCATCGTATAGGGTCCTCTTCGCGAAATATCTCAGTCTCAGTATTGTTCTTTTGCTGTATTGATATCGGTATGAAATTAATTGGGATGGTTCTTCCTTCAATCCGTCGCTATATATGTTCTTTCGCGATATTTAGTGGCGGCATTACATTTTCTGGATGTTAATCGTGGATGTAAATTTATCCCGACACTGCGGTCTTGCACTCCATTTATATGGAGATTCGATGTATGTACTTGGATACGCGTACAAAGTGATCGAGACGAATAATATTATTATTTTGCATTTGCGTTCGAATCAGCGAGCATTATTTTCTTTGAATCTCTATATCCTGCTGCAAGTTGTTACACCTAGCGTACTACGGTAAGAATTGTAGAAAAAAAAGCGCAAGTACATGCATATGTGTATGATAAAGTAATGTACGCCTAATACTTGTATGGAATAAGTATCGGCATCGATCGCGAGATCCTCGATGTGTGACCGTAAACGTAATTTGCCACGTCGCGAACAAAACATGCACGTAGGTGGTAATTTTCCACGGCGACGTACGTGACTTCTGGACGTGTTTCGCAGGAAAATTCTCGTGTTATATTGGACTCTCGGCAGTTATTCCTGCGGTAATTAGAAAGAATGATGCTGCGAATCATCTGCGATTGATCTCGTATACGTCGCGATGTGTGCAACGCGATTCACGATTTTGTATAACAATTGCGGATTGCGGCATATTTTCACTTCAACCACCTTACGGCGAGAGTTCGATCATGGTTTGTTTATTTCGCGAGATAAATAGCCGACCGCGATTGATATGATTCTGGGGACAATACTATTTTTTTTTTATATCCTCCGAGTAATTATCGTTGATGGTAACCATGACACGCTGTACGTTGTATAAAAATTAATTATTACGATCGAGTTGATTTCAAGGTCGAGCGAGGATTATGCAAATGATCGATTGGACACGAATCGTTCTCGGTAATAAGAATCAAATCGATTCAAGATTAAATACAAAATTAAATAAGTCGGTGCTTCGTATTATTTTCATCGGAGGTAGTAAGATGATGGAGCTCGAACGCAAAGATCGCGAGATTAATGAAAAAGAGAATAAATGGAAGAAAAAAAAAAAAAATGCATCCGCACGTCCGAATAAGAACCACCCTCAGCGGGTACGTTATTCTCCAAGTCGATTTCTCCGCTTATCGTGGATCGAAGGCGCGAGTGTTCGACCAGGGAATATCTCAAAGCGCGAGAGCACGGCAAACCAATTACGTTTCCTGAACTGGAAAACGTCGGGTCGATGAGACCGATATCCGCCAAGAGCATTACCCAGACCTCTTTATACTTGTGCTGGTTATACCGGGCGCAGTTTTAAATTACAATTCTCTCGCGAGAAAGAAAGATAACATTTTGCTTTTTCACGTGGCAAAGAAGTAGTTCCATCTTTCTTGTTTGTGTATGTGCTTCGTGCTGTGCGGGATCGCGGAGGGCTTTTTAAGCTCGTACATCACTGGACGCACAAGGGGGTTACGCCTCCCGTATTTGCTTAGTTGTGCTTGGGGGAGGTGCACGGACGCGGGTTTGCGATGAAACAATTAATAATCCCCGCCACGGAGTCTCTACTATATAATATATCGTATCTTATGGCCTATAGTATACAATGGGAATGCATACATATATATATACTGTGTAGATAATACCTTTTACGTTGTAGATACATTTACTTTTTACCGAGGGTGTAACGAACTAAAAAGCATTTATTCGCCTTATTATGATGATGAGAAAAAAAAAATCATGCAATATGCTGTACTACATATATGTCAATGGATAAATTCTGTTTACTTACATTAATTATGTACATCCGAGTTATCATAAATGTTTCTCGCTAATCTGGTGCATGTTCAAGTGTAATTAATAAATTCTCCATTTAAAAGTAGAAAAAAGTAGAAATTTCGTTAGAAAAGCGAGCGATAAGTCTTGACAGAATGCAGTTATGAGCAGCGAGATTTAGCAAGGTTGAGTCCGCAGAAAGCCCTGTATAGCTGAAAAATTATGGTCCCTTCGGCTATCTGCCAACATCGGCTCGGATATCTTAATTATCCAGCGGAAATTAATTACTGTAACGCCCACTGAGATATAAGCTCAGCCACGAATACTCCAGCGCATGCACGCGAGAGTGCACATGAATTTTTTCTACTCCTGCATATACTGATGCTTGGCTCCCTAGGGCGACGTGGGAGTAGGGCAACGAATATCCACTTATTCTCTGTATACTGTAGGTTTTAATGTAACGAATTAATGTACGCGATTTCATGATTTGCGAATGATTCCAGCAATAAATTGAAATTTTCCATTCGATAATTACCGAATGTGTTCATTACGAATTTGTCATTTGTGACGTTTGTGACCATAGAATTACGATTCTAATATCAAAGTTTTCATACAAGAGTATAAAATACAGGCGATAAAATGGAAATGATCAAGAAGTATAATCGTAAAGTGATGGATTAATTGAGACACAGCACACCCGGATGATGTCAATACTTGCAGAGATGTGCGCTCATCATTAAAGGTGAGATTAAATAGAGACATATTTTTAAAAACTTTGTTTTCACCAATTCTTCCGAATACGTAAATAAAATTTAGAGAAAAAAAAAATTACGTGCACAAGTCCACGAGACAAACAATGTCAAAGATAATCTGTAAAAGTAGTCCTCTCATTATATATATTTGGGGCATTCCACGTGTAATCGACCTGTTCCGAATCCTGACCCTCTCAGTATTGGTTGAAACTTTGAGAAATATTTGTGTCAGTTGATTAGAGCATATATGCATGAATTTTCGTAGATTTTTATTGGAAAGTGTTTAGACGTTATAGCGGCTGATACGAGATACATGAGAAAATCGACGCTTTCCAAGTTTCAATTGAGCATAACTCGAAAATTATACATCAGAGAAAAAAATGTTGTTCATAAAAAACTTTGAGTTTAAAATAAACTTCAAAGTCATGGTATACAATAAAATGTGGCATGGTATACAAACAACGAGGTTCGCTCGTCGTTTCTTCTATCCTGTCTATTTTATTAGGCTACTCTCCGTATTTCATAACAATATATATATTCATAATAACATGATTAAAATGTGTTCAATATCAATTTACCATTGTATACATATCAATGAAAAGCAAATCTCTCAAAACTCTCATTATATACTTCTCAGTCTTTTCCACGCTCAATGGTTTAGCCGATTACATAATCTTTTCGTATGTGAAACGTATAATGAAGAGGATAAAAAATAATTTCAACGATCGAACACAGCTGAATAGTTCAATGTAACCCACACATCTCTGCAGTTGCCAAATTTGTACCAAATATTTATTGAACATACACCAAGTACGAACAGCCACGAAAATTTTTTCCCAGCTACTTATTAGCACATGAACTGCTGAGCAAAACGGATTTGTGGGATGACTGGCAGGGTGAACACACACACACACACACACACACACACACACACACACACACACACACACACACACACACATCTTCTTCACACGGCATCTTGTTTCCGTGAAGGGATGCCGAAGATCCTGGTATCCGTGTGTGGATCTTGAAGAAGTCGAAGCAACGCAGAAGCAGCAGCCAGATCGTGACTCCCCGCGAATCCTTCTCAGCTCGTATTACGAGCGCAAAAATACTTTGACACGCGTAAACGCTCCTGCAGGAATATCATGTGTGCGAAGTGCAGCCCAGGCTCTTCTGAAGAGAGAAGGAAAGAAGAACAGACGGGATAAAAAGAAAACTTGGAGAGAAAGAGAGAGAGAGAGAGAGAGAGAGATGGAAAAATGAACTGCCGTGTCTGCGCCACCGCGGCATCTTAGTTCGTGGAAGCATATCGACGGGCCGCGTGCTGAGAAGACGGCCAAAAGGAAATCAGCAGAAGGAAGACGAAGACAGCGAAAGAAACGAGGAAGAAACGATGAAGAAGGTTAAGGGGGAGGGGTGCGACGCGCCTAGCACGAACAAGAGTTACGGGAGTAATTTCAACGATGGAAACGGGGTTTAAAGAGAACTCACGCGGGGTGTGGGAGTCTTGGCTTTCGGGTTCAAAGGTTTGCGATTATAACATTCCGGGCATGCCGTTTCGTGTGCATCAATTCGGTACGCCAGTTCCCTCTATGCTTTTCAACGAACCCGCTCTCGCGCCATCTCGCTCTCCTATGTTTACGCCGACATACGTCGGCTATCCTTCTTTAGACAACTCGTCTGATAGCCTTTATCGTCTAACGTGACGGGTCTTTCATTGCGATAATTGTCGACACGCTCGGACAAAAAACAAAACGTTCCTTACGGCGATTTTAGATAGCAATAGAATATTGCGTGTTACATAATATAAATCGATTTACAGTTCAATTTGCTATTTGCGGAAGGAAGTATTTACAAATAAATTTATCGTAATTTCGCAAGAAATTATTATAAGAGAGTACATTATGAGGAAAATTTAATCGTTGCGGTAAATAAAAGCGTCAATATTAGTTTCTCTTTGTTTATGATTTATTGAAAAAAAAAAAAAAAAAATTCGTTCAGATTTATTATTACGAAAGCGCTATCGAGTAGATGCAAATTATTGATTTTTCGTACTCCCTCCGTTGTGTGGAATAATCGCACTCGTATAGTTAATACACCGGATGAATAGATATCGAATGAGAACTCATCATATACAGTGACATTTGACTAATTAAATCGGCGCAGAGTCTCGCGCGAGTCTGTCGTCATGCCATCTTACTCTATCGAGATATTAAACGAAGTCTCAGATACACCTATGAGGCGAAATCACCGATGCGGTCCTGATGTGAGATACCGACAAGGGCACATAAATAATATAGACTATGGGAGACAGCGATAAAGCTGGTTTCTCCTGGTAAAGCTATATAGGACGTAGGATTGAGCGCGAGCTCGCAGTCCATTGGTTTAGCACGTATATATACAGTGCTACACCTGTATTAAATCCTAGTGTGCGCTATAGTATGAAGGCAGGGTGCATATATACAAGATCAGGACGAGAGACTTAGATGGATTCATGCTGGCGTCATTAGGGATTAATTATACGCCTTGTCAAGCAGCTGATGCTCTGTTACGGCACCCGATATTCTATTTCTCTTTACAAGCTGTTTGCATGGCTGCGGAGTTAGGATGTGACTGCGCAACAACCGAGTGATCTTATGCGAGTACAGATCAAGGCATATAATGGATGAGTGATGGCAGGAATGATGACTGATAAATAAAATTTTTGGCAACGCGACTGAAAAGTTACAGACATTGAACGTACCCATAGCTTTAGAAAGTGTTTGGACCAATCTTCCTTATCTTTTTTTGTTTTTTTTTTAAGTATATGCATGAGACTAGTTTTAATTTTACTCCAATCCCACGTAAGCTACCAACTAGGATTTTCAGTGATCATAGTGTAATGTAGCCTTGCTCGCTCTCCAAATCATCCACTATGACGAAAAAAATGTTGCTTCGGTTTTCAGGATTATACGAAAATTTGTAAATCTACGGATACTTCTGTTGCCGTGTACCAGTTGAAGAAACGAGTCGTATGTTAATGGATATAAACATATATATATAAAAATATAAGTAAAAACGGGAATATGGCGACGCACCCATAACAACGCAGCGGCATCGTGATGACCATAAGGATGACGAGGCTGCTCGTTCACTCCGGCTTCTTCTCTTCACCGGTCCACTCACGTACTCCTTTAATGCCGAATACACGCGTCTATTATCATGCCATATAAGCTTATATATGCCGTTGTATCAGAGGCGGGAATCCGCGCCCCGTTATCCAAAAATCTCACTTGACCCCCGTGGGAAATATTCATAATAGTGGGCGCATTATATAGCTGCGATACGCAAGGAGAAACCATCGCGCACGCACTTTGCAAATAGCGCGAGAGTACCAACGGCGCGACGAGCTCGCAGCAGGACGAAATTTCTACAGTAACTATATTATAATGTGCTGGTTTGTTTATAACTTTATAATGTTTAATGTTATACGAAGTTGGTTCGCTATGGGCTCTGGTATGTACATAGGCAGTGTACGCTCATCTTGTATATATATATATACGCACGTTCGCAACCGAAAGGACGAGGTCGTGGTGCCCACTCGATGGTCGGACACGACAATGAGGTCGTGTTGCATGGACGATGCGCCTGTGTTCTATACGGATCTGAGGCATTGCAGAGCAACATATATATAGCGCATCACTGAATAGAGAGCGAATGACCCATAGGGGTCATCCACTAGCGTAAATTTTCTCAAGTGAGCAATGCGGAGGACTCGATCTCCTTTCTTCTTTCTCTTGGAAATCTTTCGACTTCTCATGAAACTAGAGAAATTGAAGAGAAATCATCCTTCTTTTCGTGAAGTCCTTCGTCATCTCGATCTGTCCGCTGTGATAAACCCAATCATATTGCGAGGAGTCTTGCACTCTGCGTACTGAGATTTTCCGTTGTGTTTATGACTCAAACGTCGCATCGACTATTCTGGTTCAAGCATCACGTATCATTCTTGTTTGAAATTTAAATCTCTTACGTCCGCTTCCGGTCTCGCGCAGGTATGATAAACAGTGTCATGTTTTCATTTTCAATGGTTCACCTGTTCTTCGAATGAAATATGATATTTTGAGACGAGATTTATAGTCACAAATTACCATTTAGAATGTTCAACGTGACCTGCCTCACTCTGCTTCGAATCATTGCAGGTGAATTTTACTTCGATATATCGGTGTATCCTGATGGATTTCTCATACATTTGTATACGAATAAAACCTACCGAATACTAAAATCTTGAGACACCCGCTTCCCTACCTAATCATATAATAGTGATTTAACTTTATCCACGTACATATTTTTTGAAACCTTACTAACTTTAGTCCATTAACGCGTAAACGTCCTGGATTGGAGGTTTCTCTTTAAAATGTTGCCAAAAAATGAATTTGAGGGGGAAAAAAATTCTCACCCACCCGACTGTGTTTTCGAGGTCGCTCTTTTCGATGGTACCAATGAAAATTTGAAAAAAAAGTTTTATATGAGACAAATGAATTTTCACCGAAAAAAAATTGTCATTTTTCGAGCAAAGTTTTCTTCTAAAATCAATTCTTCGCAACTCTCAAGCCTGGGTATGAGCTTCGTAGCGATAAATATCGCGACCTCGGTATCTAAACTTAAAATTACCAAGATGGGAGAAAAAAATTTCCACAATGGGAAATCAAAATGGCGGCTGGAATGAAAAGAAAAACCTCAAATTCAGGACGTTTAGGCGTTGAGGTACTAATATTACCTATTAGGAGGCCAAAAAAAAAAAGCAAATTTTCAAAACTGTATATATATCTCAGCTTCTTTATTAGATATCAACATAAGTTATTTTTTAAACATTCGGCATGTCATGAAGAATATAAAAAAACGTGAGTCCTTGATCGGTCATTTTGTCCCTGATTTGCAGAGGGTGCTAAAGTAGGGTCCTTGAAGTCCTACGGCGGACAGATAATCTCAGGATTGGGAGGTCTGAAACAAAATCGGGAAAAAGCACGTTAAAGAGGAAGGTTTTTTCCTCCGGAATCCACCACATGCAAAAAAGTAAAAAAAATAAAAAAATTTTAATTCAATTTTGTGTTCAAAGTAATAAAATTGAAAACTTATATCCAAAATATAAATGTATCCCTTTATTTTGTCACCGAACATCCCGACGAAATAACTCTTTTTTTTTTTTATCAAATAACGAATAATAAATTTGACAAATGATTACGCATACCGACGTTTCCTTTATTCTTCAATGCCCCATTCAAAATCTTGTTCATATGAGGATTAAGCCCTTTTCGTCCGTTTATGACAAGTTCACACATTTCCGAATCTGACAAAACGATTTTAAGGGTGCAAATTATTCATTGAGCTCTCCAGATTAAAATGATGAAAAAAAAAAGATGGATCACTAACTAAATTTATGCGAATAATTGAGTTAAACGCAACTTTGTTTTAGGACGCCCGTTCACTGATCGCTAATGCGCCCGTGCTTGTTCGTTCGTACGTGCCCCATATACTCGCACATTTGAATCTTTGAGAGATTAAAATTTTCAAAAACTTTTATCAAAGAAAAATCTACATCAGTTCCAATTTGCGCAACTTTTTGTCTAATGAGCCAAAAGTTTTTTTTTTCACACTAATAGAGTTTCAGTGAAAATCACGGTTGTTGAATTTGGTAACGATCGATTGAGGGATTCAGATTGTAGACATTTTTTGAAAATTTCAAAAAATTACCGATATTGTTTCGTATGTCATTGAAAAATTTTCGTTCGTTATTGCATTGTTATTGAAATCGAATTCAGAAAAATAGCGTGCAAATTAGCAATTTACCCATAGCTTTCGCACTATTTTATCTTGCTCACGAAGCTTCATCTATGAGGAACCCAAATTTGGAAAACTCACTTGCTCATAGAGGGATCTATGTGAGCGAGATAAAATAATGAGAAAACAATGAGCAAATTTCTAATTTTTGCACGCTTTTTTGTCGATGGAACACTGGATTAATAATAGCGACCTGTTCAAAGTTTATCTTGCGAGAGGGCATGCGGTGCGTGTTTGTTAGGCCGATATGACAACAAAATCTTTTTGTGACGAACATACTTTCCTGACTAGAAAGTCTTTCATTATGTATATTATGGAAAGTGTAGTCGTCTTATGGGAACAACGAGGAAAGGAATATAAGAATCCGAAGAAGCTGAAAAGCTGGTTATGGGGCATAATTTAGTCGTGCAGAAACGAGAGGGATGCACCACAACAGTGACGATAAATACACTGACACTCGTTAAAAATAATAGACGCTATTTTTGCGGTTGGTATAAAGCTTTCGTATCTACTGCAGCGTTTTCCCCGCCGTGGATCAATTTTACTCCGAATATCCTCATCCTTGTTATCTTTCGTAATCAGAAACAACGAAGAGGAGTTGGATAGCTACGAAAAGAGCTTGGTAGTCAGGGAGGAAGCGTATTATCGAAACCCACAGTTTAAATTAGGCGCGTCTCTACGGACAATAATTGACCTCGTGGTAAATTGCTCGTGCTCATCGTCATTGTGGCTCATAGTATATGAGAGAGCGCCACGCATTCTGCATCGTTTTCTTTGAGCAAGTCGAGTATACGACCTCTGCAAGTATGCAGTGAACATCATTCAAGGTTGGCAATCAGGTGCCCGGAGGCGCTTGCGATTTCTTTGCTGTTGGCTTGTACCATGTCTGTAGAGACAGCAGTCAAGTCTGTAATAGAAGACATAATCGGACCGATCGAGGATATGCGATATGAAGGCAACGCGCTGTATCAAGAGCATATGCGATTGGAATGCCGAGCGTAGCATGGGAATATGAATCGCGATTGCATCCTGAATTTATTTACGCACATCATATATTATTATTTAATTTTATCATTAGTTAAAACACACAACTCTATTGATATATGTATAGTTATATATACGATAGGTGTGATAGCTCCGCCCCTCTACGCCAACTCCCCATATTTCCGTTGCGGGTGTCTAAATATGGTCAAAACTCTGAGAAATGATAACCGTAACGGTGTCATTGAAAAAAAAAAAAAACTATTGAAAATAAACATTTCAGTTTAACTTGATTTACTTATTTTCAATATATGGAATGCATTACAAAAGGTCTTATGTAAATCTTACCGGAGCTACGGACGACCAAGGATTGTCGAGAAGAAAAGAAGTGACCTACTTGATCACTATAACGGTTTTTGTCAATTTTAATTTAGTACCGAAAATATCACCTGCCCGTCTCTCATATACTGGTATGAATTATAGCTATTATCCACGATGAGAATATTGTAGTAAAAGTATATCCCCATGGGACATAGGTGGGTACCGTAATTCTTATTGCTGAGACTCGAAATGCCACGTCGAGTACAAAACACAGTATTGTGTTGTGAACTGAACCGTATCGTAATTAATTACTACCGCTCGATGAAACCACAGTGAATTCACAGGGCGATGGTCTACCAAAAGATAGAGGATACCTAGAGGATATACCAGCATCTTCCCTAATGACGACATGAAAGTTTAGACTTTCTAACCTGCTCTCTATTTTACACTAGGCCGTGTGTGCTCAGTACTGATTGCCCACACGCCAAAACTCCCAACGATCTTTGACGGGAACGTCGCATCATAGCGGTCAGGTCACAATCACGCCATGATTCTTTACACGTTGCTCGCTTCACCTCCGGAATAATCTCAGCGGTAACCCATATATTATTATGGAATCTTTTATTTTCTCTTTGCTTGTGCCGTACGTCGATCTCGAGACACTATCTTCGATAACTGTAATTCAAACGATGAAACTCAAAAGGGAAAGCACGTTGTTTCGTAACGATCAGAAGTAACCTACTTCTTCGTGGGATATTCCGATAATTGTAATTTGGATTTGGATTTGGATTTAAATATTTATCTAATTTAATATTAAAGGATCACACGGTTCGGTAATAACAATGCACCGCAAACAACTTATAAAAGTGTGTTTGAGTTTAATGACAGCAGTCACGATTGATGATGATTATTTGTTATATATTTATACAAAGAATTGACGATCATTTGTTTGAGGATGCAATAAATAAAAAACAGAATGAAAGACCCCTCAGGAGGGCAAGATGAAATGCCAGTCGTCGCATAAACCATCGTAGTGTTAATACAACCGATCGACGAAGTCCTCACCCCTTCTCGCCTCATCTCTTTTTCTCTTACGTTCAACATCGATGATCCACGATCTCACTGAGAGCGAGCGAGAGAGAGAGAGAGAGGGAGAGAGGGAGAGAGAGAGAGAGAGAGAGAGAGAGAGAAAGAGAGAGAGAGAGAAACAGCAAGGTCTAATTTTCCCGCGTAAATCGTCGGTAATGCGTGACGTCATCGTACATCAAAACCGGCGGGTTGATTGGGTGCGAGAATTGGGCCCCGCCAATTACCGAGTGACCCGCGAACAATTTATGGGGTCAGTCGTAACTCATGACCCGCTGGCTCTGCAAGCCCACAAAACCGCTTTTCTCACTTTATCCTCTTTCCTTCCCATCCTCACCTTCTCGGAGCATCCATACGATCTGTTCCATAATGCCCGAGTTGTGTTTGCATTGATTCAGTGCATGGATGCGGGCATCATGCACCAAGAAAAATTGACTCGCGATCTTTTACCTCCTGTAGATTCGCAAAGTAGAGTGGTAGTAGTAGTGGTAATAGTAGTAGAGCGAGTAATCCGAGGGTGAATCACTGGGATATAGCAAAATGAAACCGCAGCAATAAAACCTGTAACAAAACTCTGTCCAGCTCTCGTATCGGTCCATAAGAACCTTTGCAAGCCGGTCAGATAAGGTCAGAGTTATGAGATATTAATGTATTATCACGAGGAGGCTCTACGAGTAACTTAACAAATCAACGAGTCACTTTCAAATAATAAATTTTTCGATATCGAAGGGCAATCTTATAGTCGAAAAAAAAAATACAACCTTAGAAGTTCTTTTTTCGTTCTTAATGAATTTTAGGTCCAGGTTTCGACATTTGGTTTGCAAAGCCGACCAAGGCTGCTAATCCGAAATCTAAAATATTGGACTGAGCACTAGAAATCTGGGTGAACAAACGAGAGAAGAGACTCTGGGAAGAAATATCGAACAAATAGCGGTGAACAGCACTGCAGCGCGTTTGGGACTATGGCATATGATTTGACGAGGCACGATCCGCGACCTGCTGCAATGTAAGATACTCCTCGAGGCAGTTCCCTCTAGTCTGTAATATCGGCGTCGGCGATGTTTCGCGACTGTTGAGCTCTTGATACTCGAAGCCGTTACTCTGTGTGTCGTATTATACCCATTATGCAGTTGCTCACACCGAGATCCACCAGCCTGAAAGAAAGCTCCTGGTATAGTAAGCTCAATATCAAGCTGAGATCTTATACTTTTGCTCCGTTTCGAGCACCCGTGCTTCACACACCGGGGTACTAGAGCCCGCTAAATTCACGATTCTAGCCGACTATTTGTGATTCACACCCGGTAGGGCAATGAATGCAGCCGCGAGAAAGTTTCCTACGGGTGACGAGGAATTTAGTTGCCGACTTCTGCCCTCTTCTCGAATAGCTCGTCAAAGTACATGAGATAGGCGTATCGAGGCGTATCTGTATAGGTTCGAGCGTCACGACGGCGCAAACGAAAGCTTGGCATATCGCGCGACGACGTTTCCCTGTTCTCCACGAATTATGTACTTTCTTGCCACCGATGATTCTCTAGTCCAAATCATTAGAAACGTTGCGAGATTCTGTGTCAAGAACATGTTTCTAACAGAGTTAAAAAAACGAGCAGGTATTACGATATTTTTGTTCTTACTGAATTCTGTAAGTAATTTTCTGCGTGGTACGGGATAATAAAAATTGAGCTGGGTAATTTATTTTAAATGGATCGTAATTTGCTAAAAATGCGTTCGAGGATTGCTCATAATCTACAGATATGACATATTCTTTTCCTTTTCATCTCGTTTACTCATCCTAGTTCTCCGACATGTATGGAGATTTGTCAATTATGCCGGAAAGCTGATTAAACTAATCCAAGACTTTGAGCCGTAACTTTGGTTGGCGAGGTAAATTTGCCTTCTTACTGGTACGAATTTACACGCTTCGGAACTGGCTGTTAGAGCGAGAAGTTGGTTTTTTGCAGTCGAGACAAGGCTCATGTTTGGTATAGGTCGTCCGTCAAGGTGTCCTGAATACAGGCCCATCGACCTGCTGATATACAACGGACATGCGAGAAAACGCCGCCGAGAGGTCTGTGCTGCTCGGTGACTGAATCTCCCTCCCCTGCGCGCCAGATCTATCACGAAGCTGCTATACCAAACGAACGGACTCAGCGGTAGAGAATAAATCCTCTCTCGGTGGATCCTTTGCACAGCCGGTGCATCGCGACCGGAGTGCAGCGCGGTCCATCGGCCAGGCAGTGCGTCCTCGTGTGGGCGAAGGGTCATGGGTCGCAGACGCGGAACAGTGGTTCGCAACTTTAAATCAGCGCTTGTTTGTCGATCGAGTTCCATAGTTCGTGTTCTTTCATGAATAACAGCGTGACAATAACTTGATAGTATTTTGTTTTTTTTTTCGTTGAAAATAAATAAAATTTCGACTTCTACAATCAGCAGGATGGTTCTCAGGCAGCAGCCATTTGCTATGTATTACTCTGAAGAAGAGCAAATTTTCCCAAAAGCTTTTCCGAAGAATGCAGGAGATGAAAAAATGATCATCGCATACTGTTTTTTTTTCTCGTGACGCGCGTTAAGCTCAAAGAATTTTGCAACGATTGAAAACAACAAGATGACGAGATAAATACATAAAATACTGTTGAAAACACGAGCATTCCAAAGGGAATGCGGTGGGTTGAATATCGTATCTATCTTTCCCTCGAGAAGCTATATGGAGTCAACGCACCCTTCAAATTACCGATTCACCTTTTTATTCGTATATAATTATACAGCGTCAAGCGGCAATAATATCCACTCACCCGTTGTAAGGGCCCAGACCGTATTCTTTTCTTGACGTCATTAAGACCATTCAATGAAAAAAAAAAAAAAAATAGTATATTATGCACCTAGGAAATAATGAAGGCGTTTTTTTGTCGAACGCCGATGTTTGTCGAGCGAGTTGTAAGTCGAGGACGCCGAAGGTACCCGAGACTGAAAACGAGTTCTGCAAACATCGCGCGAGACAAAGACGCCTACTTCCTTTCCGTGGTGCATACGATATTTTCTACATACATGCACTAAAAACGAGTGTTTTTTTCGCTTCTGAAACAGGATAAAAGTCACAGCTTTTTGGCCGCGAGGAAATAAACAGAGAAACTGTGACTTTCATCTTTCATTCCGTTTCAGAGGGTAAAAAACACGAGTTTTTAATGCATGCATGTATTTTGTTGAAAATAATTTGTTCAATGCAACATCGAGATGTAAAAATGTGCGAGATGTGCCTGGTGGGAAAAACGGTTTAAGAGGATACATCTTGTTATGCAGCTTATATATGAATTATACTTTATCTTTGTATATCTTGGTAGTAGGGGAACCCGTGGCCAGAACGGGGCCACGGGGCAGACCGTGCTACTCCCCTTATCTTCTAAGTAAAGCACCTCCATATTGAAACTGTCACTAACCCTGTTTGTAAGTTACTTAGGCAACGTAAACATCCATTGTTTCATTTTCACTCTTCCGTTATAAATTAGTACTGAAGATTTACTACATTCACGCACCAAAAGCGCATAAGAAACACGTGAACTTGGTGCCAGGGTTAGCGATATCTCGTATTCGAATTAATTTTAACAAGTATCAATATATTCAATATAGAGAGTCCCAACAATCTTATTACATCATTAATTCAACGAAGTATTTCGACCATAATTTTTTTTGGGAAAAAAAGCTATTCTCACAGCTATTCGACACGAGGGCACAGGGAAATTGAGGAAAACCTGCGGCTACGATTTAACGAGTTCCAGTTGTATTCATATCTGAAACTCGAAAAAAAGTTTCCTCTCGCTCAGTAATCAGGGTACAAGCCAGTGCATGGCTGAGCGGTCACCCATCTCACTACTGACCTTCGCCAATACTGCTCAACTTGGAAGATCACCGGAACCCCGCACCATCTGCGCGTTTAAGTTTTAACTGAATTTATCGATGGATTATAGGGAGATTGCACGATTGAGGATAGAAAGTTCACGGAATTTAAAGCGCTAAATCAATATTGTGTCATCTTTTCGGTAAAGACATAAAATTCTTGCAAATGCGAAAGATATTGCGCGGGATAAAGAAAGGAAATTAAAAAAAGAAGACGGTGGGAAATTTGTTTTCTTTTTTTTTCAAATAGAGATCCTCGATGTAAGTATAGCTCGTGAATTTGTTGTCTATATCTTTCACATTTATAACACATATATAGTTGTCAGATACTTGTACCGAGTTTCAGAAGAAGCAGCTAAACGTTGTGTTAGCATCGAATAAGTTCTCAGAGCCAAAGTACTCGAGGGTATAGATACATGGATCGAGTAGCCACGAATTTATTCACACGGTTAGCTCGTAAGTCGAGCAGCGTGCGGTGCCAGACCACATTACTTTCCGGAACGAGATAAATTCTTGCCAACAACACGTGGATACAGTGTAAGGTCCCCTTTCGCGCATTTCCCTCTCGCGCCTCGCGTGCATGTACTTTGCGCGCGTTTGCGCTCGGCACTCACCTGTCCACCCTCCCTCTCTACCGACACTATCTGTATACGTATACCAGAATAATTTTGCACTTAGCACTTTTCCCGCTGTATCGGATCAACAGGCAGTCTCCTTTTCCACAAGGCCTATATTATAGTATGTTTCAGGTATGGCAGAGGAATGTTACAAAAATTTATTCGCTTTTTGCTCATTCATCGAATATCACGCCCTACAATGGACGTCGTTGAAAGTCATGCAGTCTGGTGTCGATGAAAAAATAAATATTTTTAATTTTTTCAAAAATTCATCAATGTTTTTAATATCCTTTGCAGAATGTATCATTTTGCATTATAAAATGGCAGCCTATTTAAATTACTGTCATGTATGCAAAAAGACGTTATTGAACGGGACGTGGAACACCTTGTAAAATGGTTGCTCAAAAAAAAAAAAATACAGCTCCTTTATTGAATTTTGATGATGGATAAATTACTTGTTGTTTAGTTTAATAATGATTTAATCAGGAAATAACAGCCGCATGTACATTTATTCTAAAATATTCATTCTTGAACCGATTGCGAGAAATTTTTTTAAATTTACTCTTCGAGAAATGACAAAAAACAAAAAATATATTTATATAAATCGATACTATTCTGTTAAATATTCGTAAGAATATTTTTCATTCCCATGTGAAAAATTTCGGCTATAACGGCATCGAGTTCCAAGTGTACGAATCGGTAAATGCAATATGTACGTGGGATACGATTGACGTTGATCCTCGTCGAGTGGTTTTTAAAGCGCTCGTAGTATAAAGTCTCATCATCAGTGCGGTACGATCGAAACCGAGAGGATGCCCGTTCGACAAAGTTTCATCGCATTGCATAGTATAGTAGTAGTAGTAGTAGTAGTAGTAGTAGCAGTAGTAGTAGTAGTAATAGCAGCAGTAGTAGTAGAAGTAGTAGATACATAGGGAGTGAAAGAGGTTGCATCGCTAAGCTAATTCTCGTGTGATGAGCAAGAAAGCCGCGATAAACGAAGTATAGTCTTTCCTCGTTTTAGTTTTTCCTCGTCAATCTTGCCTCTTCGCTGGCTATGGGTTTATCGTCTTTGGTGGTACAATGCTTGCTGGTCCGGACTCCGTACTGTAGCGTTGGAGCCAGCAAGCGATGAGGCACGAGACTAAACGCAGTCCTTTAAAGTATATACGTGTACTCAACGCGTAAACCACACTCGACCGCGTGTACCAAGCGTTTAGTATATGAGCTAGTATACAACGTATATCCGACTGTATGTACACTATATCCTATATCGTACCTACTTATAAAATAAGAATAGATGTATATGAACGTATACGTGGTCCAGCGAGGCGTTTTGCGGCCTCGCGAGTTCCCACGGGGAAGCAACAAGAGTATATGCACGACGGGAGGAGTTCATTCGAGTTTGAAAACACGGCAATCAGTGTAACTGCTTCTGCGGCGCGCCAAATGGCCGCCTGTGCTACCGTACTTTTTACATATGTATTATATATACATGTATATAAATATAAACATGTATACATGTATCAAGGATGAATCTCGTCTGGCTTCAGGGGGTACGAAAACCTCATTCCCGTTTACACGTTTTATGTATATGTGCGGAAGCTGTCGATATGTATCAACGACTGGCTCGTGACGTATATTATTCAGCTTTCGAAGAGATTTTTTCAACTTCGTACATCGACACTTCTAGTATAAAGGTCCAACGTTACGGATGCCTCATTTCATCGAGTTCATCGGTGGGTAGGTGGCTCATCTTCATGAGGCGAGCAAGCTTTGATGAATCTATCTAAATCCGAGAAATATATATTGGGTTGGAAAGAAAGGAATGAGACACAGTTTAAGTTACAAACTGGTCTGGAGTGTCTCATTACTTTCATGCCAACTCGATGGTACAGCATTCTTTGTGACAAAATGTGAACTCTCGGTCGGTGACATACCGTGGTGCTTTAGTCGGAAAATTTATGAAGAAATAGCTGTAATTTTTCATAATTTCATAATATCACAAGCGCTTGAAAGTAAATTGAAGTATATCTATGATTAAAAAAAAAAAACAGTGAGCCATCACTCATCGAGATAGAAAAATAGCTACAAAGTTACCTTAATTAAACAAACGTCGCACAATTTTTTCGGCATACAGTGCATTTCTCTCTTATGTAAATTGACTGTTATATAATGCTTTTTTCTATTTAACATAGGCACTTTTCGATCCAAAATCTCTTCAATGTACATAAATTTCCAAAAATCATATTACCGACAAACAAGATTTCGATAAGCAATAGTGACCATGCTATATTCGACGAGTGCACTGTAGCCATAATGATCCAACGATATTGCCTTTTGCAATAATCAGAATGGAATACGGGTATGGCGTAAAAGGCGTATCATTCAATTAAGTGGGATACAAATTAGCACAAATTTCCGCGTAGATATAAGCAATTATATATATACACACATGTGTGTGTGTGCGTGTGTGTAGACGATGTGCATGGTTGGTGGCGATTCGATATCTTCGAGAATTGCGAGGGAGGGATTGCACACTTACGTTGCCTGCATTAGCCAGCCGCCGCGGGCGGAAACCCACGGAGACACGAGTAGGATAAAAGTAAAATAGTGAGTGAAAGATCTCGAGGAGTGATTCATGGATCGATCGACAGTGCTCATCCTACGGCAACAAACACCTCGCAGCATTCTCATTGCTCTTCCATAATAGAGCCCTGTCCAGTGACTAACTAATATCGCCTCTTCGGTGGCATATACAGCAATATAGTTTAAAATTTTTTCTCGGATAACAAAATAATGTACAATTTTCAATTTTTGCATAAAGATATTACGAAAAACGTGAAATTTCATTTATTTTTTCACATATTCCGTATGATTCTTATTATTAGTCAGTGGAGAATTTAAGATCGGGAGGATCTTAAAGTGGAGTTATGTAGACCTAACAAACTTATCTTCAATGGGCATTCCTTTACTCGCCATAACAATTAGTTTGTAACAAAATTTTCAAAACCCCGGCGTGTAGACACAGTGAATGTTGACTTGAAAAAGCCAAAATGGAGTCAAGAGCGTCATGTATACATGGGAAACCACTTTAAACATCTTTATGTTGTTTTTTTTTAACATAGCTCAAGAAAATAAGAGGAATTTTAACCTTGAAAGTTACAACAAAGAAAATAAGTTTCCAGTAGAATCATATACTACCATACCGTAGTAAACTCGTCACTGACGTTGTATGCCAATTCCAGAGAGATAAAGAGAAATAGAGAGAGATAGAGAGAAAGACAAAAAGAAAGAGAGAGGACAGGGAATAAAGTCCCAATTGGGTTTTGTAGCATGTAGTCTTTTGCAATTATCATCGATACTAGTCGGAAATATATTGATGGAATGTCAATGTGTAATATTACTATTGATGCTTCACGAGCTTAAACCAAAGTGAGAAGCAGCTGAGCTGCAATCGAGCTCTTCAATTTGCGAGATTCCCTCGGTCACTCATTCCAGCCGCCTTTATCGCTCACATTACACGTTTATACCCGGTGATCGCGGATTTCCTCACGTATAAACGTATAAACGTGTGTAACGAAGGCTATTATACGTGCAGTATAAACGTGTTACTCGAGCGCGAACGTGAGTGCACTGAGAGGCGGCTTTTACCATGGTCTCAGGCTATGCTTACCGTCATATGTATATGCACAAATCTACATCCTATATCTATGTATGGTTGGGCTGTTTCGAACGTGGGCGGAGACAGGGCGTGGGCAGGATGGACAACGTAAACGTACATTATTACGTGTATACGCGCTGTATGCGAGAAGGCTTTGTATGAGATTTGGGTGATTCGGATTACAGTTGGCACAGTTGTGCGTTATGGAAATTGATATTACGTATATATCAAGGTAGCCCTTTTGTTAAAGCGAATAAAATCCCTGATGACAAAATTTTTCTGTATTACGCCTCAAACATCCAGAGATCCTTTTTGTATTGGCAGAATTTCAAAATTTATAACCAATAATCAGGAAGAGAATTAAAATTTCAAAAACTGATTTTCCGCATGACTTGGCACTAGTCATAAATGAGAAAAGTAGTCAAATTAATCTTCAATCGAAGAACTTTTCGATCGAAGACAGAGACTGGTAGTACGTATCTATATATGTAGTACTTATAATGCCCGCGAATTACAGGGTGTTACTATTATTCTAATTTTTTTAAATTCAACCATGAAATGAACGACTGGCGACAATTGTTGAGCGGCTAAAGCCACCGGCACTGGAGGAACCGATCGGTATCGTTCGATCGTATCTGTTGGCGCGGGCGTCGGGTATATGCTCGTATAAAATGAACACGGAGGCAGACACTGAGAAAACGAGGTAACTAGCTCGTAACGGTTATACGAGTAGAGAATACAGGCATTGCGAATTCACCGAGTGCATATAAAGTGCAATCCCGAAAGTCGATTAAGTCCACAATGGCATTAGGTATGTTATAAATGTTCGATGTGTTGGAAGAGAAAAAAAGTATTTGAGGATCGGATCAATCGCTTGTTCAGCGAGACGATAAAATCCACCCGCGTCTTGTCATTCAGTGATCTCTTAATTGATAAATGCAACATCCCGTGTAGAATTTTTTTTCGGGCCAAGTTAATTTTCCGCAATATTTATCCAGGCCCAAGTTTGGTCACCTGTTTGGGCAAATGTTGGATTGTCCCACTTGTGTTGTCTGGCCCCATACAAGCTTTCAAACTTAGGCATATTTTGGTGGCCCGAATTGGTCCAAGTTTGACCGCGCATATGGGGCCAAATCAAATTCCTGTCAAGGGTCCTTTACAGAATTGTCCCGCTTTTGAAATCGGGGCCCTACTAGGATTCCCTGATTGCACCCGGATTATCCAATCTCATCCCTGCGCGGGTCAAATTGACATAATATCGTTTATTATCTATAAAATAGCAATTAAGAATGATCGATAAATGAATTTCAAACTGTTATTCCATTAGTTTGAAAATCCTGTAAATTTTGCAAAAAAAAGTCACCGTCCGGGATTCGAACCCGCTATCCTTCAATCGGCGAATTCAGCATTTTCGATCCTCAAATAATTATTTAAAAAATTAACGCTCTGGGAATTATTTTTTTTTTACTAGTGTTTCCGGCTCCGCAGTCCGGACATTATTCTGCCAAAATTAGATTCAATCGTACCTGAGATTTTAACTGAGACCTACCTAACGACTTACCTAGCGACTAACACACTACCACCACGCTATTGATTCCTTATGACTTTCTTGCATTTAAATGACATTAGTCAACGAGTTCTAATGAAAAAGCGCTGTCTCACCGGGATGGATAGAACAGCGTGATATTCAGTAAAAAGATGACACATGGATACACCTGATTTTAGCATATGAAGCAGCTTTACGAATATCCGTGCCAAAATACGTGACAATGAAAATCTATCCATGATAAGAGGATGTTTACAGAAGCTTGAATACAATTCCCTGTCTAGTTGTTGAGATCACAAGATTTAGACGTTACACTATAGGACCTCGATTTAACGGTCCTCGATTTAATAGACAGTCCCCACCATGTCGCATTTATCGATCCGTTTTTCGCGTGGTGGGAGATGGTGGGATACGCTTAAAGTCTCCCCGATCAGGCCCGTATTCCGGAGTGCCGATGCGCAGATACAGCATGGGCGGGCGTACGCAACCTCGATTTAACAAGGTGCGATGCGGAGCCGGTCCCGCCACTGGCCGTTAAATCGAGGTCCTAGTGTATATGGAGAGGATTCGCATAAAATAAAATAAAATATTCACCAAAAATTCGTAAATTCCGCACGTATTCAGTAATAATTACTTGTTCCATCTGGCATGCCTCTCGCTTGTACTTGAGTATTTTTAACTTCCGACTGCCCATATAGGGCAAAAAGACGAATAGTTATGCGTTTCACTGTCAATAGTCGATTGGCAAAATTTTCGATATTGCCAATATGGTTTTAAAAATGACACAAAATCACTTAATGAAATTTGACACAGCGATTCGGCAACTAGTGGCCAGTGTTTGTGGCCATCAATATTTATGTTCAGGTGCATATCGGAGAACATAAAAGACTATTACGGTACCGCTACTTTGTAATTATTGTAATGGAAAAAAATATATCGATGAATATATCGATTATGTTCAGAATGGTGATGATCTCGAACGCTAGTGGCGGCATCGTACAGCAATAAAGTCAGTTTAATGAGCTCATCTCATGCTTTCTTTTAAGTGCTCAGTAATGAATAGATACGTTGTTTTTATTGTGTCTCACATTTTTACGATAAATACGATAAACGTTACGATAAACGTTCTTTTTCAGAAAATATAATTTTATAATAATGGATACAAACTCAAGAAGACGCAAAGTGCTCATATTCTTGCTTCTAACTTTGAAAAGTTCAAAATAAACGAATAAATTTGAAATTTTTTTTTTAACTCCTGAGTGAATAATGGAATACAAAAAAATGATCTAAAAGGAAGGTGAAATAATTCAAAATATTTTTAGGACAATAATAGTAATAATTATTGATTGATAAAATAACAAATTGTGATTTTCACTAGTCGGGAGGCATCTCCATTTAACAGTTTTTCCGTCAGTATCTTGGGTTCTTCTTGCGTCATTAGATTAATTAATGATAATTATTATCATTATACTAAAAGTATTGTGAATTATTTCGCTTCTTTATTTACGGTACAAATTTATATTAATTTTTATTGTGAATATTTTTGTGGTCGGAATTGTTAAAATTTTTTTTTAATTGCAGTCTCCGTTTTTCATTGCACGCTACATCATCTATTCCGTAATTGACCGTTTACCATATTGGCAACTGAATTTGAAAAAAAATTATTTCTTTCAAAAAAAGATGCAGTGATTTTGTAACGTTTTCTTCGCCGAAAAAAAAATGCTGCATTCACATTACAATCGAAGTAAATCACTCATATCAGTCAAGTTTTACAAGCCTGTTGAAGCAATTTAGTTCATTTATCCCAATTATATAAGGCCTTGTATACCTTATTTTCGAACACGCAGTTTTTACCCGTTATGAAATGATTCCAGGGATCTTTAAAAATCGCTCGAATGGATTCCGCGCCGATCGAGGTACACGTATACCTATATCCTTGAGCAAGACCTTTTCGTGTGTGCAAGCAAGAAAGATAGACATTGAGTTCATAGTCTCGGCAAACTGAGGAAAGCATCTTGCAGCGATATTTATTACTTTATCGACTAAGTTAATATCAACGGGCCACATTAATACCGATCGGCAGAGAAAACCATGTGGAGGGCTTGAAGATATTGATAATATCGTTATGGTATTATGTAACGGGTAGCCAATTACCAGGCGTTTGTCGGTGGTTTATCACGATCGTTTTCCGATGATCTATCGAAATGGAATTTATGCGGGGCCAATTATTTCCAAGTCTCGCGAAGCCATCGTCTTCGTCGCTGTCATCGATTCTACATGTACTTATACATGCACTTATGTTGTGTATAAATATATATGTAAATATGTATTTGCTATGAGGGAGTATGAGGAGTAAAGTGCAATACATAACATTGCCCTGAATACGAGCTATAAGTTCTTGTACCACGGGAATAACCGACCGGTCGTCCGTCGATTCTCGGTATTCGTTACACTCTAGATAGTCTGGATGAGATAGTCACAGCATACTAGCAATAATATTGAGCTCTTGGATATATTCAATTCGGCGAGCCAGTCTGCCTTTGACTTTTGGTGTTATGCACGACAGGGTACAGAACAGATTCTCACTCGTGTCTCTCGCTCTTTCTTATCTACCTATTACGATCTTCGATATTTTTCGACAGTAAGAATATTGACGACACTCGAGGCACAGCTACCGTCACGCTCCAGTTCGATAGCTAATATACCATAAACTCTTGTTATTCATAATACTGTAATACAAGCAATAGATTGTGTTCAAATGCGGGTAGAGTTATACCTTGCGGTCGTAACGATGAACAATGCACTCTCGATATTGTATGCTGCAATATACGAATGCACGTATTGGTAAGCGTGATCTGTCAGCCTCCTACATCATACAGCCGTCGTAATTTTTCTCGTCGTCTGATGCATCATCGTATTTCTGATGAGTTCCATGATTCCCTATCCGGGAGGGAAAGGCCTCGTCTATGATATTTCAACAAACCCTCCAGATGCCTTGTTGGGTGCGATTCGCGTGCCCATGGCTAACAGTCGATCTGCAAAATCGGCATCGTTTGCCCATCGCTCTTGGAGTACAGTTGGAATACGTGACCGCCGTTGCCAACTCCACGCTGAACCTAAATGGTCATCAGAAACGAGTCAGACGGGGAGGAAAAGTTCTTTATTTTGTTCATCGACTCGACTTCGTTGTGTTCTTGAGCAACTTTCTTTTTTCCAATGTGAGATGAATTGGCGAGCAAGCTGAAGTTTTCCAAGTCCTTACCAGCTAAACGAAGCTCTGCGAAAACCATCGTCATCGAGCTCGGGAGTTATTGCATTAACGTGGCTCGGGCTTTATTGTCCTCCCACGAGGATTTATGCTAATCCGATCCGTGTATACATACAATTGACAGTGCACTATCGCATTCACGTGTGAGTTCTCGTAGATGTGTTGCCAGAAACCGGCGCAACAGTGCGTCGCCCAGGATATTGTGCATAATTTGTCCCTAGCATCCACCACCAACGCCTTCATCACTTGCCACTCTTTCGTTTCTTTTTCTAGTTTCTCATTTTGCTTTCTCGATTTATTTAATTTATCAGCCATGTTCTCCGCATAAAGATAAATGCAATGGCCACTATCGATCGTCCTCAGAGCAGAATTCAACGGAATCTCCATTTCACATCAGCTATCGCATATATTGATCAATATGTAATTGGGCCACAGCATCAATCGACTGTTTCCTAATTTCATGAGAAATGCAATTTTCGACATTCTGCTGTGCTTCTGTTTCCATATTCTGTCATGAACCTTAACGAAGAACTTGCTTTTGTCTCAGAAACTTTTCATTGCCGTCTTCAACAAGATTCACAATGATAAGTTTCACGACCTCTTGTAAGTAAAAACAAAAATTAGAGTGGCGTTTCGTGTAGTAAGTATACATTCGTTTGTTTCTCTCGTTTATTTTATGCACTGCGCGTGCATAAAATGTTCATGTGGAAGACGAAGAAGATTCTTTGAGAAAAATGACGGTCCCAACCTACGTGGGCTTGGGTTTCTCGTTTCAAAGCTGGCGTGAGAGGCGCGAGCACACAAAAAGATCTCGTCGGAGTCTCTCGGTTGCCATTCTTCTGAACAACCGAGAGGTGAGAGAAAGAGAGAGAGAGAGAGAGAGAGAGAAAAAGAGAGATCAAGAAGGATCCCAAAGAATAGAAGACGAAGAGAGCGACGAGAGGTGAAATGGAAATTGGCGACGAAGTTGACAGACCTTCCTCGCTTCTCGTAATGAGACTTCGTTCTCGCTCCTTCTACTGCTTACTGCCTTGCTCTGCGGAAACCCTCAAGCTTAACGACAACGCGCGAGTCGCAGCGGATATCGCCCACACGCGTCTCCATCACATCGGTGAATTTGAACAAGGGACAATGTGTAACAGTTTCTGCACGGTTGTCCCGCAGAATCAGGGATTAGTCATCTTTCGCAAATGGTGGGGTTTATAAGGGCGGGGTTCTGGAGAGTCTCGACAGATTGCAAAACCCTGAGCAGTTTATTATTGCCTTTAGAGTCTGAATCGAGTAGTTTGTGAATTACGTCTGGTACAGCGTTTCATTCTCGATGAATTCATTTTATCTGTATAGTAAAATGAAGCATGAAACGAAGTAATGTAAAGTGCACTAACTATTCCCATCTATTACCACGTGAAAATAACATTGTTGAAGTGCGTAAAAAGTAGCCCGTAGGCATGGGGAACACATCAGGTAATTCAAAGATCAGCGGGTGGAAAATGATCTTCATGCTGGGAAATGATCTTCACCCAATGTGACTTTATGCTAATCAGAAGTTACAACCCGAGAGTCAATATAAGTGTGAGGCGTTTTTTTTTTTTTGGAAATGCGTCTTTTTTTTAAATCAATGATGTCCAGCCAGAGATCACGAACACCTGTAACATAGATGCGGGTCGTATCGCGTCAGCAAGGTCTATCGAAGTGAGTAATGAAGAACAGAAATTTTCCCCGATCTTTAATACCGGTGTTCGATAACCCAGGCATCGATCATTGGCGAAGGCGGGGTTACGGCACGAGATTTATATCTGCCTGAAAGGGAGACCGGCCGGGGAGAAGGACGAAGGGACGTTGCTTCAACGCGGGGGTAACTCAATTTGTAGTTACAAACGAGTATAATATGATAATGTAAGTATGTAGACTGATGCGTGGCCAGTCGTGTGGATACGCATACTCTTACCGTTGCTTTGTTAGTCCGATGAAGGTACGTTGCGTGTGCGTGTGGAGATTTATAAAAATTTTCCCGCATATACATACGGTATATATAGTATACGTGTAGTATGTATAGTATATTGCGCACACTACTATCGAGGCTTTAGTTGGATGCGTGGCAACCTCCCACCTGCTCACCGTATATCATTTGTTCGCGTCTGTCAATACGTCAATGATAGGCACACCGGAGTACTTATGGAATGCCACAGGGCATTGATGGACACCAGCCTCTCAAGCCGAGTCGGACGAGCGTGAATCCGAAATTTTCGTTCGCATCTACGATGGATGACCACGCGATGAACCCATGAGTGCGTTGCTACCATCACGATCGACAAGATAGGTATGTTTAGTGCAGGGAAGGAAGCAAAAGAAACAATAAAAATAAATAATAACAATGGACAATTGTGCCGCGGGGGCCTCTCTATATTTGCGCTTCTCAACTAATTTGTCGAGATCTGGCGCGCCCGTACGGCCTTCATATAACTCTAATGCTCTGGTAATACAGTGGCAAATGGTTATTACGAGTCCAGCACGCAGAAACAAAGATATAGAATGAAAAAAGTAACTGGCATCAAGCACCTGACCTTATGCCTTATTGATGAGTACAATTTAAGACATTCTTACAGGAATACTCGGTAAGATTGAGTTAATTATCAGCGTGGATTCGAAAGCAGCGAGCACTGAAACTTTAATTTTTATAATTTTTTGTCCTCCCAACCTTCAATCATCCGAGAAGATCACTCTCAAGGCGATTCGCACGTTATTAACAAGAGACCTGATGTAAAGTTTTGGAAGTGTTTTTGACAATACAAAAGTGAATGAAATTGAAGCGGCTTGGTCCATATCCCCTGCGTATTTTCCCTTCACCGCAAACTGCCATTATATTCGTGCACGATGTACGGTCAACTGTTGTCGTTATTGTCGTAAAAAATTCCAAGGGTCCGAGTGCCCAATCGTGAGTCAACGAAAATACATACATATCTACGATAACTATTTTTATGCTGACTATGATAAGACCAATGAAGAGAGCCTCTCTTGCGCTATCAGCCGGTCGCATATGATTTACAAAACATATATATATTTTTTTTAATGTGTACGCATTCCGGAGTAGCATTAGAAATATCGCACCTCGTCCATTAGTGGTGGCTGAAGTACGAAGAAGCAGAGAATAACCATCTGTGATGCATAACTATATATGCATCTCTGCTGCCAACTTGCATGTATACGTACCTAAAACGACACGTATATACGAGCGCATATATATTGAATATAGAACAAGTGGATCCCGACTGACCAGTAGATTCCCTTCTAGATAAGCTCCGGGATTACGTACGTTTTAATCGCATCAATAAAATACTGACCGAGTTACAGCTCGCGGCATCGGTGACCAACATCGGCGCCAATAAGGTACATCGTATCCCTCGTGTTCGTTGTTTCATACTTCGTATCTACGTTAGTCGACATCACAAGTGTTTGTATATCGCGCCAAGGCCAGAAGATCAACCCGACAGATACTACGATATGGGGTACGAAAACAAGTGTCGTACACATCGAAGTGACACACACCAATCATAGAGGACGTGCAACGAGACGGAGCGAAGGAGAAAAAGTACATGGGCATAATATTGATGTGCGTATATAGTTATATAGTGGGTACACATACGAGGTGCTGATTACAAGTGGAATGGTGCGTTCATGGGACCGTTTTTCTTTACGGTGCCTCATTTGGGTTATTCCTCAAGTTTTCTGTCAACCGGGGCTCATGATCATTCCATGTGTTATGCAATACTTCTTTTCTTCGCCTACTAAAGACGTGAGATAATCGGGCTAACGATTGGCAACCACCTTAGGTAGCCCGCAGCCGGGCGCTCCTCGTTCGATCATTTCTTCCGCTTGTCTTTGTACTCAAAATCTTCCTTCGTGTCCTTCCGCCTCTTTACTGAATCGAGTTGTCAATTCGTGTCATTATTAAGAATAATATGATACAAATTAGTACAGGTTCTTCGCTCGAGGGCTCTTACCCATCTCGTTTTCTTTATTATCTCCAGCGAATGGCCTTACAGAAATATACCATTCAGGCAGGATAATAATCATGTACGAGTAATGTGTGAATATGCGAGACACCAACAGCAACTAGGCAACATATATAGAGTATCATATCAAGGTACATATATATTGTTCGTTTATGGGCGATCACACTTGTAAATAATGTCGAGTTTTACTTGTACACCCCCTCTGGGGGGTTCTTACAAGGGTGGTGATTTCGTATAGTTTCCGACCATCAACCGCCTGCTCCGACCATTATTATCACCACCTACTCCTCCCCGCGATCATACGTCTGCAGCCGCATCGCTCCTTCACCATTTTATCCTGTATCGCATTCGCCGAGGACGGAGGAAAACTGCAGAAAACCTTCCGCCGATACAGGTCGGAGTCTCCCTAGTTCCCCCCTGGTGGCCGCGCGAGTAAACTCAAGCGCGGTCTCCAGAGGAGACCTAAGCGATCTCCTCCTTTACTGTGATTCAGTGGGTAAGTCAGTGCACGGCTAAGCGGCCACCTTCCGAGCGATAAGAACCGCTGCGGGAGTCCTCCAGAGCCGTACCCCGACCACCCACCCATCACAGAAAGGTGTTTTTTGGGCATTTGTTTTGGTGGGATCCGAACCACCGGGTTTGCAGATTAAACACATAGAATAAATTCCATCGGTGTCGGCTGTGGGGCTCGAACCCGGGTCCGCTGCGTGCGAACCCAGAGCCTCACCCACTAAGCCACTGCTCTCCCTTCGATCACACTTGTATATTACTTATTCTTGTCGCTCGAAACAATAACCAGCATATAGTTGCTTACCGACATAAAGCTTCAAATTTTATCCACGAAGAAGGAAGCTCCTCCCTGTCTCGGTCGAATTGTTTTTCTCTTAATTTCTTTCACACTGATCCGACTGATGGACGTAACAACTTTGCCATGGTCTTTTCGATAAAGCCGCTTGTCTAGCGCGTATCGCAAATGCCTTTCGGCGGAAAAGCGTCATCCGTGACGTTCCGATCGTTGAAAACAGTCGCTGGGTCCATCGATCAGTTCGATCTTCGAGCTCGTAAGCTCGTAATATATCTATCGATCATCATCTTATACCCGTACGTTCGCCCATTCATTTAGAGTGTTAGCTCGAGATCCAGCAAGTCGCCTCGGACAAGCAGTTTAAGTCGAATATTTCATGGGTACCGAAGTTTTGAGACCCCTGTAACTGTTCATCAATAAAGAGTCGGATTACAATGATAAAAAATCTTCAAGATGATTTCATCTTGTTCCGAGACTTGATGGACAGAATTTTTTTTTGAGCATAGCAGATCCTGGATTACTTCTCGCTACATGTGTGACATTCAAGACTCGTCTGTCTCACACAGATGTAAACTTGTGTTAACCCAAAGATGACAACTTATTCCCAGCGGAATCAGATCAGAGGCAGGGGTAGCCAGAAATCACGAATCAGCAATAAGAAGAAAAACCAAACTGTACTAAACAAAACAAAAAAAACGTAATAACAGCCCGGAAGACCTTGACAATTTTTAGAAAGAATTCTTTGTTTTTCGCATCGCATGACAACAAATTCTTAGTTTTTTGATACCTATGTTAATAATCTGTAAGATTATTAATCTAATATATCGGATGGACTATATGAACGTAAAGAAGTTTTACTAGAGAGGCATCGAATGCAATCCATACCGACTGTCCAGAGATTCGTTCCGCCTTTTTATCTCGGAGTAACGATGTCCCGACATCTTCCAATACATCGAGAAGAATGATTGACGAGGATCGATATCGACTCGAATTATCGATAGCAGGTCATTCAGGTCATTTTGTCCAATCTTGGCTAACACTCCGCCAAAAAAAAATAATATATATATATATGTATATATGTAGAGAGGTAACAGACTGATCTCTGCAGGACATCATATGTACTATATCAACGCGTATTATTCGTTCCGCGGCGATTCACCACTTATACTTGCACGAAAGCACTCCTCTTCCTCGGGTCGCTTCCCGAGGACTTGGCTAACAGTCGAACAATCTTTGCGCAGGTGAAGTCATTTTCATCTTTCGTGGATGTCGCTCTCGTAGCCTGACTGGGTGGACCACTGACTGCGCACAATTAGGGCTCGGCGCAGAACGAATTCATCTTCGTTGGATACGCCAGACTCTCGGGCGTTCGTGGCTGGTGTGGCAGGGCCGAGAAGGTTCGGTCGATCGATTATCAATCATTCTACTGCGCCTGCGAGCGAGCACGGTGGAAAGATGACCTGATGCAGAGCTCCGGAGCCCTCTGGGTTGCAACTACTCGCTTGCATACGAGTACTGAGCCCCGAGCATTGTATGAAAAATATACGTGTTTATACTTACACTGATACGATATAGGACATATCAAAACAGCCATGAATACTTACTCAAATAAAAGAACTGTAGTAAAATTTGAGAAAAAGTTCTTCCTCAACGAAGTACACTCCAATAATCATTGTGAAAAAATGTATTACTTATACTGCATATTCCTTCGTGGAATAAAATGCGACGACTAAAATAAGTGTCAATACGTTTTTGTTGGAATTTAGAAAAGACGGATTTTGTTATTTATTGTACATAAGGCACTCGCACAAGGTAAGCATCGAAAGTTCAATTTGATGTTTCATTAAGAACAAAATTATTACGCGTTCAACCTTTTACAAAATTCATATTTTCTTTTTCTCTCAGCAAGTGCCCAAATAATTTTAATACTGTTTCTCTCTGTAAATGACCAATTTAAATAGCGTGAAAAAAATATAAATTTGCACATTGCTTCCTCATTACTTTATTGCGCTCATAAAACTCCATCTATATGAGCAAGTGGGTTTTTTTCAATTTTGCCTTCCTCATGGAGGAAACTTTGCAAACGAGATAAAATAATGAAGCAATGTCCAAATTTCTAATTTTCACGATTTTTTCTGAATTTTATTTCAATACCAAGGCGATATGCTTTCTATTGAGGTTTTCCAAAACTAATATTTGTGAAAAATTTCAAATTTATAAAATCTTAAGTTTTTCACCGATTATTTTAAAGCTCTTTTTGACGTACATAGTTATCTCGTATGCTATTTGTGTGGCAAGTGCCAGTTCGATAGTTGTGAACTTACGAATGTTCGAGCAAAAATTTGGGACTCAAGATCTCAAATTTTCGACAGTTCGTGCGATTACGGTAATTTTAACAAAACTTAAAAATTTCATCAAATCTGAATCCCTCAAGTGATTCGTATCAAATTTCATATTACACATGCTTTTGCCGCAAGATTATTCATGTAAAAAGTTCAAAGTATTCAAAAAGCTTCCTCTATGAGGAAGCAAAATCAACAGCATAAGTAGCAATTTTTTTTCGTACAGTATTTATGAGGAGGCAACGTTTCAATGCGCATTGTTTTACAAATTGTGTATCATATTAACGAATACGTCGCTTTTTAGCTTATTTTATTCACTTTAAAACACATGAATGCTTAAAATTTTATTAAATGAGCAATAGTTTTAAATTTGCGCAGGCTAATTTTGCTACAGCCTGTATGGTGCACACGATGCGTGCATACGATAAATTACCCTGAGCTTATACGCCGTTCTGGGTACTCCGTTCTTGAGAAGACCAAGAGAAAGAGAAATGGTATAGGAGTGCGCGATGGTCCAGAGAGTGTCGGGGTTCACGCGCACCGGGAGATTCGTCACGGGGACTCGATTAATATTTCCAGGTTGAATTCACGATGGCCAGGCGGGTGGAGTCCTTGGAAAACCATTAAGGCAAAGCTGAGAATGTGATTCTTCCTGGAGTGAAGTATACGCGAATTATTACGAAGTACACTGTAAAAAATCAGGGGTGTCAATTTGGTGCGGTGTTAGTGGTTAAAATCTGTGGTGTTATCGGCAGCACCGTTCTGATATCATGGTTGACCTCGTACACTGTATATCGGTGTTAAGCGATTTTTCATCAAAATTTAACACTAAACCCAGTGTTTCACCACATCGCGCACAATTTTGTCATGAAAGTACACCGTTTATCTTCTGATACGACACCACTCTAATGTCGTGATTAGTTAAATCCAGTGTAAATATATGCTTCGAAGGCGCAGTTGAACTCACCGACTGAGTGCTATTTCAATTAAAATTATAATTCATTTCGGCAAACAACTTTGGAGATATACAGACTTAAAGAATGAACCCGGAATATTTATTAACGGCATGTTTACGCCGTTCTGAGCGAATATCTCCCGAGTGGCGGTGTCAGCTAGAAACGAATTTGCGTTGCACTTGTTCGGTGGTAATTTTTCACACATGACGGTGTTGCGCATATACTGAAATATACGACTTAATGTGTGAAATTTAATGGCCCAAAATAATCATACATAAATTCGTTTGGAGTCATAGGATACACCGAATGGTGTATGAGAACTCATATACTAATATCATTTAAATACAAGAAACTCATAAGGAATCAATAGCGTAGTGGTAGAGTGTCGGTCGTTAGGTAGGTCGTTAGGTAGGTCTCAGGTAAAATCTCAGGCAGGCTCAAAATTAATTTCGACGGAAAAACGTCCGCGCTTCAAAGCCGGAAACACTCGTGAAAAAAAATAATTTCCAAATTTTTAATTTTTTTTAAAAATCGTTATTTAAGGGTCGAAAGTGCTGAATTCGTCGATTGGAGGATAGTGGGTTCAAATCCCGGTCAACGACTTATTTTTTTTTTTTATTTTTTATTTACAGGATTTTCAAAAATAATGGAACAACTGTTTTAAATTCATTCATCGATCATTCCTAATTGCTAATTTATAAATAATAAACAATATTTATTATGCCAATTTGACCCGCGTTTTTCATTTGACTCCATTGACACGATAAATGCGTACAAAAATAACGCACTGAAAGTGTGTTATTATAACACACTGTAAAGTGTTAGAATCCACTGTAGAATTCGTCCTGGTATCAAATCGGATGAACCGCAGTCTGGTGTCAACTATCAATACTTAACACCGGACAATCAACACCAACAGGTCACACAGAGCGGGGTGGACCACTATAGAATTCGTGAGCGGTGTTGAATTAGTGTTGAATTTAACACCACATTTTTTACAGTGTAAGTTAGAGATATGCCACTCGAAAAATTAGTTCAAGGTTGAAAGATTCGAAACTTGCTTCGGGGAGTTTCGTTTCAATGTATCCTGGAATAAATTGATGGATGAATCATCAATATTAAAATGAGGAACAGGTTGAATTTGGGACGACTGAAGATCGAGTAATATGAGCCGTTGACGAGTCTCATTGTGATCAAGTTCTGGGGAAAAGTATAAACCAAATCTGAAATATCGAAACGATTTTTACGAAAACAAATCGACGAATTACCTACAAAACTGATTTATTATTCGTAATATGGCCGAGCTGCGTACGTGTAAGTCCGCGCGCTTTCGCTCGGCACAAGAGAGCGCAGCGATAGCGAGAGTTGTAGCTCATCGTTCGCACGCCATTTCTCGAGAATGCATATATATGCGTAAGTTACAAACGGGCACATTGACTGGCTTCATGCCCGACGCGTTACCGAGAGGGTCGAAGATATCGCTTGGTCTCTTCGATTTCTTACCGAACAGAGACAGGGAGTCCGGAGACTCTGCGATAACGAAGAAGAAGGGACAACGATGGTGCGTGCTGGCATAAATTGTCGTGTTGGCATTGTGAAGCGTTGATTTATGGCTCAACTAGCGACTTCTGCCACAACGCACGGATGCGTTCTCGTGTTAGTACAACATGCCACTGTAAAACAGTAAAGAAAAAAAAAAAAAAAAAAATCATTCGTAATTGCGAAAATATTTAATAAAGCAATCAATGGATGGGCGAGAAATTTCTCAACAACGTGGGTTGCGCTGAAGAGTCCATGTTTTATTGGAGAACTTTTCATTCAAGAATTTTTGCACAAGAGAACAACTACTCATTCTGCTGATCAAAGGGCATTCGTGTTTCATTTTATGTCTACGGATTGCGATAGTTGAAATATAATATATATGTTACGAAATGTCCAAATCGCAAAAGGATAACGCGTTAATTTCGTTGTTACAATCTTTCGTAAGGCTTGAATCACGAATCTCACTCAATCAAGAAAAGTGTGCGCGCACATAACGGTGCAAGGAAAAAGTAATCTAAAAAATATTTCCCCGTCACTAAAGCGGCAACACAATTATTGTCCTGAACATCTTCTCATTCGAAATAATTTCCTCGTTCGTTAATCACGACGACTCGGTAACTAACGATGCTATAATCTTCACCGTGTATACGCAGACAAAGGCGTGAAATATAAGCGATACATCGTGTACAGTCAAAGGCGCATTAATAACATGAGAAATGAAGTATATGAAAACGATCGAGCGAGCGCGGGGAAAGTCATCAGAGGTCTTTACTCCTATATGTGGCCCCCGTCGGATATCGAAGGAGGAAGGAGGGTTTGGCTGTTCGTATCCTACGATCGTTGTGGATTCATATTACCGATTAGCTGGCTCTTGAAAGCTCGATAGAATCATCTCTATCGTCGTCGTCGTCGTCGACGTCGTCGTCGTCGTCGTCGTCGTCGTCGGGTGGGATGATCATCGTCGTTAATCGTTAAGATTAATAAATCCTGGTTTTCTCACTGGGCCATCAATATCTCCTCGTCGGAGGATTGTTAACGCTCAGGGGTCATATATCCATCTCTATATAATTGCGCTACAAGTGTGCTGTGTGGTGTACTCTCCTGCAGACGTATGGGAATAGAAATGTCACTCTTATAACTCTCGCTGTTCATTCTTTCATTGCGGTTTTCCATTGCCTCTCTGATATTCTTAATATTGTTGGCAATAAGCTAAATGCGCGAGGAACTCGTGTAGTGTATACACGAATGCCTTACTGCTATACAGCTCGATGCGGAACATTTATTTGGTATATACACGACGAGGTCGTATGTATGTTGAACTCTTGTAATATCCTACGACCAGCCGTGTGCCAACCACGAGTACGGATTATTGGACGGACTCTTAGCGCAAATATAAGCACGCGAGTGAGGAATCGAGCAGACGCTCTTAGCTGACAAATGATTGTCGGGCTTGGATTAGTATGCTTTCTACCGCATGCGGTTAAAGTCGTGTGACTGATCGAGACTCCCTCCCTCTCTGAGAATTGATGACGCAATCGAAGACACGCTTTGAACGACAACGACGCTTTTACAGCTCAAACTATCATCGTCATTATTCTCACTTTTTTTCTTCAATCTTAATTTCTCTTTCGTTTCTCCGGGCGATGCCTGCTGGTTCTCGTCATTGGAAAAATTATCCGTCATGGATATGGTTAACGGATACCCAGAAAAAAATTAAGACAACACGATGTTCTTAATCTATCCACGAAGCTTAATTAGACAAATTTCGATGAAAAGTGATGTGGCTCGTGAAGAAGTTGATTAAGGCTGCTAACGAATGTTTTGTTCAGCCGGCTCAATTAGCGTTCATGGGCCATCGGACATGTTGCTATACAACGACGATTTTTGTGCTTTTTCCCAACATATTTCGCTCTAGTCAGCCGAATAATGGGCAAGGAAACCAAGAAAATTGTTGTACTTGATATATATATATATATATATATGTCGGAGAATGGCCAGATATCACACGTGAACTTGGTATCTTGCGTATGGAACGCATATTGAACCTTCTTTTTATTTAACAATAATAAATTAATAAACTCCGAACTTCGATTTACAAAATTAGAGGAGGTTCGATATTCATTTTGACAGCGCGACGTCAATTCGATTTGAGATTCTCTCGTTGACTGACTTCCGCTTCTTCTTTATTTTCTTATTACCAACTCTTCCAAAATAATCGAAGGAAGCAACGACTACTCCGTTCTTCTATTCCTCGACATATATATATATTCGAAACTCGATAAACACGGATTTATAGTCAGTCCAACAACACTTTTTTTGATGCACCGGTGACAATAACTGAAGATTTACCAGTTTTTAGTTTCTTCATACCCCAGTAGTGGATTAATCTATTGAAAAAACTGACCGAACCGGTTCAATTATTAGAATTTAACGCAGAGGTAAAATCTTTTTTCCGTGTCAACTGCTGGAAAACGGTTTTTGTTACAGAGATGAACAGTGTTGATTCACGATGCGATTCAAACCCATGTCTAAATGAACGAGGAACGATCTATTATTCATTATTTCTCATTTATGTTCACTACTAAGAATTAATCTATAATGACCGAGATAAGTTTTTGATGATAGAGCTCATAATTCATTTGAAAATGAAATCCAACTGAATTTTCAAAATTCTCTCATTTATAATTTCAGTAAATTCAGGGCCGAAACTATCAGTTTTTGTTTTAGAAACAGGGAATGCACTATCAACTGATTACAGGATATGCAACTTTAATAAAGAAAAAGCGTAACTAATGCATCGTTTCTAAAAACAATAAACTCTGAGCTTGATTTTAAGAAAAATGTAATCTCTTGGATCAGAAGTGCGTGAAATATCGGAGTGATATTCAGTCGTCCGTGCGTTTATTTTAGCAAACCATGTCGAACTGGCTCCCAGAGAATCCCCAATTCTCGCTAAAAATCCACATTCAATTTATTCTATAACGCAGAAATGATTCGGAATAATCCTTACAATGTGCCTCAAGCGCCGCTGAGAGCACAAAAAACCTTATTATATACTTTTTTTTTTCGGGGTTTGAATGGTATATTCAAGATGAGATTAAATTTCTGGCTACTGTGGAGAGACTGCTATATAATTGCGACTGATAGTGGTGGCGTCTATATATGCTCCATCCGCAAAGAAAGGGTTTCTGGTATCCTACCGGTCGACCGACCATCTTTTTCATTCGTTTCTTCTTTCTGCTCGTTCTTCTTCGTTATTTGTTATTTTTTTTTATTTTTTTTTCATCTCCGTATTCTTACTCTTCTTTATCCCTCGCTTCCGGGCGTCCACTGCCGTTCCTTCGGCGAGAATTTCTCGTTGTGGCGCCGACTCTTCCACTCGGTGAACCATGCAGAGCTATCTGGCCGCCCGGAATATCGTTCAGCAAACGGGGGATGGTCCGGGGTAGTGAGAGACCAGCAACGGCGGCAAATTCTGCGGGCACGAACTGCGCAAATTACAGAGCGGCTGAGGTCTGTATGGTGCCTCCCTCGCGTAGCGATTCTACGCAGCTCTGAACAACTCTCGCTTCTTCGCGTAGCACGGAAGCTAAGCGGTCGCGTCTCTCGTTTGTTACGAGGATCTCGAATGATTAGGCAATCAGTTGGCTCTTCTTTTAGCGTTTTTTTTTTTAATATTATCTTTTGTGCTTCTATGTCATAGAAATATAATGTTCGTATGATAATTTGTTTATGCAACACATGCATTAAAAAAACTCGTGTTCTCCCTCTCCGAGACGGGATAAAAGTCACAGTTTTGGACCGGTGAAATGAAAAGAAACAAACGACAGTTACAGGGAAAAACAACAGAGTTTTTTCCGTCTTAAGACTTTTTTTCTTCCTTAACCGCTACGCAGTTGCACTATCAGAGACTCGGGGAATCTCAGATTGGACAACGCGACCCAAAATGGCCATATTAATTTAACTACGTACGTGGTTGAACCAACAAAATCCCTAACCATCGAAAAATGGAGTTAATCCAACATCGCCATTAGGTTCCCGGTGTCCAATGTCAAATTGGTTTAAGATTACTTTCTTCCCTAGGTGTATAATATACAATTTGTGTTGCGAAGCCTTATTTACTTAATTACGTGCTCAATCTTGTTCCATTATTTCGCGATGAAAAAAAATGCCCGTTAATTCATTAGGTAAATAATATTTAAATGGTTTTCAAGGCGACAAAACTCGAGGAGTCATCGTAAGGTGCATCGTGTTGGGCATACAGCCAAGTGATCGCCATCTTGCTCGTACATTTCTCCTATGATGTTCTTTTACGTAATATTATTTTTACGAATTGCAAACGCCCATCACGTATCGCACACAGGCGCCTTTCTATTCATATAACGTTGGAAGCGGATACCCGACAGCGTGGAGTCTGAGCACGCAGTCATGTACTTTTGATTATCGAACTCGAACCAACACCGCAATATTCTCTCGGGCACAGAGTATGATTCGGTGTAATACCAACACATCGACCTGAGTGAACGAAAGAGAGAAATAAATAAGGAAAGAAAGAAAAAACTAGATGGAAACAAAGTGAGTCGGGTTCAGTTTTTCACTCACTCGCTGATATATACACTATAATGCATCTACAATGCACTGCGAGCGGCTCACATCAAAGAAATGATACGTGAGCGAGCGAGATCACGAACCCTGCGGAGTTCGGGCAACACGCACCGGGACCGATAGAGGAAGGCCTAGTGGCAGAGCGATGACCATACGAGTCTTCGACAGCGAGAGTGAGAAGAAAACAAGTCAAGACAGACGTCTCCTTCTCCTGGCCCCACACTTCATCTTTTATAAGTCATATTACGTTCATCCTAACTCTGGGCACTATGTTTGTCACGTTGGGCACCTTGCCTCTTTTCTAGGGGTTCCACCATTCTGACCGTCTCTTCCACAATTCACTTCCACAATTTAGAAAAAAAAATTTTTAAACCGCGTCGCTAGGTTTTAGATATTTTATTTACAAGGCAATATTTGATTCTTCGATTTCAGACTTATATACGTATGACCGTAAAAACTCCGCCTATCGCTCCGTGCAGCTCTCTGCACTCCGTGCAGAGCTTCACAGGAATTGCTCTCCTGGCCTCAATTTTCAATCAAATCTTACAAAAATTTACTTACTTCCCAGACAGTTTCAATTATATATAATAGGCACCTTGAATATTAATTAAATACACGCAGTAGTCGCGGAAACCATGCTAGAATTTGCGCTTGTTTTGGAGACGGTCAGGATGGATACGACCCCTTGTTAATCATCATCGGAATCTGTAAGGCTCAAATACATTCGTCAATGTTTTGTCATATTATGAACACATTGGCATTGTAAGCTGGACAAAAATTATGAATACGAAATTTACGAAATATTGTTTTTTTTTTTGGCATGGTTTGTTTTTTTAAATATGCAGGGACGTTCTTTAGCCTCATTGAACGACTGACTCATTGATTTCCTCTTTGTATCAAGAATAATCTCTTGCATTGATTATGTACTCGGTGTAAACTAAGAGCGCCCACGTGTGTCCCCCGGAAGACTCATGAGAAATGTACCAACCGTGACTATATAATTGTCGTGCATGACTCCTGCGAGTGTGAAAAGATCACGTATGATTCGACGACGCGACCGGTTACCACTATATCCACGCTTAACCTCCGGCTTTAAATAAGCATGTCGGTCTGTGATCTTAGTTCTCAGTAGCATATAATGAATAAAAGAGGGTGGGAAGTGGGTAGGCAGCTTGAGGAATTTGCGTTGGAGACTCATGGAGTTGGACTCGGGAATCGATGAACCGAGAGGGGTTCGGGTTCGCGAGTCCAACAGAAATAAGAGATAGGTAAGAGATAAAGAAAGATCCTCATGGTAAAATACAATAATAGAATTGCAACTCCTCTGCTGTAATTCCTATTATACTACCGAAGCTGGCTGGTGCATTAGGAAATCCATGACAAGCGAGCGAGCGAGCAAGAAAGGAAACTCTCATGGCTCGATTCTCTCTCTCTCTCTGTATGAACATGCTATAGATGCCAATATGTTTTTCTCATCCATTCGAGATCCAAGAGTACACTGTAATACGAGTTACATATATATATACAACATCGGTATACCACGATGCGCATTTGCGAACGCATGGGCCGATTCAATAGACGGCGAATGGATCGGTCGAGGTGGCGCCAGAACCCAGTTCATTCCTGTGGTATAACATGCAGTATATAGTGGTGGCATGTGCCTTGGCATTTTACGGTTCCTTCTTTTTTTTTTTGCAACTCTAGCAGCATGATGCTCGGCTCTGTATCATATGTGCATCCCTGCAGGCTGGTTGTTCCACCTCCGGGTAAAATTAATCTCACGGATAACCCTATACCTTTACACTGGTTACCCTTTAGATAAATTTTACCGCACGACATTCCACACCCCGTTGCATTCATCAATTATGAGTAAATTTAACATTTACTCATAATTTTGATGCATGAAACTTACGATATTGCTAACCGAGTCAACATTGGGAAATACATTTCGGGATTGGAACAATTCTGAGGTACTTCAGAAGGAAAAATGGCAGTCATAATCTCTCAGTTTCAGGACAATCGCAGTACAATATCAAGCAGTGCTGTAGATGCGAATTCTAAATTATTTAGCTTCTTCTTCGTTAACTAGTCATTAATTAGACTATATGAATGGTTAATATTGCATTGGAAGATTTTCAGAAATAATCCTCAACGTGTGAAATTTTTGAGAGAACCCAAAGAGAATCCAACAGCGGGAGCAGTCTCGGAAAAATATCTGAATAACTATCTGAATGAGGTGAGCCTCGTCGGTAGCTACAAAAGACTGTATAGCTTCAATATTCTTATAATACGTATATTGTATGTCTGGGTATCTGGTAGCGGCTTGTGATAACTAATAATGGCATTGAAAATTAGTCCTATACCCGAGAGCAAGGGAATTATTGAAGCGCACGTTTGCAACCGGCCGCCGCGTGGGCCACAGGCACGATTCACCTCGATCGAGATGAGGATCAGTCGGCAAAGCTACTTTCTTGCCTAGGTCCGGCAATGGGTCGAGAGAACGACGAGAGGGCTGCTCCATTCTTCGTTCACTTGACGACCGCAATTGCCGGGTTTCATTCGATATTAGTTTTAGATTCTTTTCTTTCTCTCTCGCTCCCTTCACGCCGCGAGTAGCAGAATCGGCGTTCCCTCGTCCGTGTCCTGAAACGTTTAACTGGTTATTACGGTTAGAATTCTTTTTTGTTTTGTTTTCTTGCACTTATACTTCGCGGCTGTGGCTCCTGGTTTCAGGAGTCATATTCTCGATTTTATAATTCCAACCACCCTCTCATTCTTTTTCTTATTATTGTCGGTGGCTCATTTCGCATTTCTCGTTTTCCTTGTCCGTTCTAACCATTTGGCCGTCCTCATCGGTTCTTCACTACTGACAACTGCTCGAGACCTGTAATTCCGTGCGTATCCCGCGCGATCCATCCAAGCACCAGTCTCGCTGCATCCTTCGATCGAAAAAAAAAAAAAAAAAAACTCAATCCAACGGCTCTACGCAATCATGGGGTAGAATTGAAATCCGAAATGTGAATTGTATTCGGTCTTACGATGAATTATCTGATATTGCAGAATTTGATAGTCATCCAGAAAATATTGAAGAATGAGGAACTTATATTTATCATTCAGAATCAAGCTTTGTCGTGTTCGTTTGGGGGGGGGGGGGGGGGGGAATAAATTTTTTGTGCAAGTCGATATATTAGTTTAACGCGTGCTCCGAGCGTAATTGGAATTTCTCCCTGTAAGTTTAACGACCCGGCACTTTCGTGATTTCGATACAACTGTAATTTTCATATATTCGTCGAGAGAGCTGTGACTCGCGTTGATTTTGAATGTGGAATTCTCGAAGCGACGTGCTTTTTTTTTATGCGGCAGAACCGTTCCCTTTGTGTGTAATAACGAATGCGAGCGATCCCGAGCACTAACAACGCGCGCCGCTTTGATTGACTTGAGCCGTCGATTGGGCAGCGGTCTAACTCTTTTGCCGCTCTAGCGTGTGAGCGGCAAACCGTTAATTAGAAACTAAGCACGACCGTATATGCTCGTTGTTAATGAGCACATGAAAAGCAAAGCCACGATTATGCTCTATAATATTGGGCTGAGCTTATTTTTTTCGATAAGTTAGACCCTATGTAATCCTCGAAATACACAAAAATTAACGAGAGAAGAAAGATTTTTTATTTCCCATTTTTCTTGTTTTGAAATTGCCTCATAATCTGCGGAATTTATAAGGTGCTCTATATTTTCATTTGCATTCAATAGGAATTAAAACTTTTTCCTATCTCAGAAGGAATTAAAAAATGAATAGTGCTCCATTAATGCAAATAAGACGAAGAATATAATAATTTAGGAAGAATATACGTGCCAGCCTCACAGACGGACATTCCTCGAGTCGTCTGGAAAATTTTCACCCACGCATTTTTCGAGATGCGTAAGGCACATGTTTCATCAACAGGCAGTCCTCCTCTTATACTTCCTTTATTCGTCTTGATCTCAACCGAGTCTCCGAAATCTTTCACCAATTTTTTTTCTCGTCGTTCCTCTCACCTCTTCTCATTTCCGCTCGGATCTCTGCTGTTCTTCAAGTCTTGCTGGCACCCTTGAACCCGTGAATAAAAAAAAAAAAAAAAGAATTTCGCGAACAGATTTTCGTAGTGACCCTATTAATCAGCTCGTGTTTCACATGGCGAATTTACCTCGGCTCTGTATCGTTGACCAACGGCGTGAATCGTTTGTCAACGGTCGAAAAAAGAGTCTGGCAACGGATAGCGCCGTGTGGTCCAGCCACGAATTTTTTAGGATTGTCGAGCCATTAATATCCGAAAAGAATTCCATTTATATTTCGTGGCATCAGCTCTGAGATCGATCGACCACTGTGCCGAAGATAACGCAGATTTCTAAAAGTTATCTCTATTCTTCTTCACTTATATAGCTTCAACCTACATTCCATTCATTCTATCAGTCAAGGGACAGCTTATAACTCACGAAGGTACAAAATATGCTCTTTCTATAATATATGATGGATGTAAGAAGGGATTCTCCAATCGTCCTGCGTGGCGTGAATTTGCTGCACTGATGTTCTAATCTTTCGGAAATATCCTTCCTCGAATTAGTCGTCGCGAATTAATTAGAGACAAAGGTATACAAGGAAATGGACATAATCATTGGTAACTTGCTTGTCCAATTTTTTAAGTTGTATTCCACGATCGAGAAACCAACCGAAAGGCGTAAACACACCATCGATATGAACCACCAACGTGGAACATGTCATTCAGTCGGTGAAAAATGGAGCTCGTACAATTCAGGATTTCAACCTCAGACGCTGAAAGATCATGGGCATTGTTACGCTAGAGAGAGAGAGAGAGAGAAAGAGAGAGAGAGAGAGTAGTCGACGCTGCCTAACCAGAGCAATATCCTTCAATCGAGTCGAGAGGTAAATTTCTTTCAGAGCCGCGATCGCGAAGAACGGCTCGGACTATCGACGAGAAAACTCGGATTTCTTGACTCGATTGTACTCGTAGCCACAGTGTTACATATTAGTGTGAATAAATCACGATTTAATGGCTGCGGACTCGTGAAGTTAACATTACCGCATCTCGTAAAGTGCTCCAGGCATTATCCTGGTCGCAAACATCACTATACCAAGAGAGTACGAAAATAGGTACTCCGGTCTTCTACTGGCGCTCTTGGATTCTGTACGCTCTTCGTACACTTGACTCTAGCGAGACTTGCGGTGTCTCGTGTGCTCTTCAAACATGCCCTATAATTTTTTTTTACAAAATAAAAAAGTCAATTAAATGTTTTATCCGTGAAACTAAGGAATGGCAACACCATAGAACAGAAAGTACCTGCGTACGTTTTTTTTTTTTTTTTTTTTCATAGCTATGAGATAACATTTCATCGTTTTGATCATTATTTTTAACACATCTCCAATCGTAATTTGTAAGTTATTCACAAATGGGTTGGATTGGGTTGGGCTAGGTTGGAGTATTCATACTCTAACATATGTCACATGTCTTTCTGTGGCTCTTGTGTTGACGAAAAATATATAATTCGTGGTAAAAATAATTTAAAAAATCAGCCAAGTGACAGTTCACGATCGAGTTGACTTGCTTTTTTTTTGTTCATTGACCGATTTCCGCAACTTAAAGTTCTTATGGGAAAAAACATAAGGTACACACATAGCTCGTGACTCTTGAGCAATATACAGACATGAATTATCGCTATCTTCACACACGTTCAAACTTAATTAAATGTTTGCGTACTCTGTCCTATTGAATACCATTCAAAATAACTTTACGACGGATTTGTGTGGATGATAATTCATATTTATCGGTCCATTTTGCTGGTACGAGTACTGTTGACGAAGTGCACGTTTTACCCGAGGATTTAAATTGCTCTTGGGCTATGCCTTTCGTTGACTGCATTAACAGATTTTCTCTCGCTCGTCCCCGGGGACTTGTTTCTCTCGCACAGAGAGGCGAGTAACTGAAGCAACGATTAAAGTTAACGTCTAATGCTCACCGCAATTTCCCCGTTACAACAATTATACGTGAGGCTAATACACGCGGCCCGGTGTTTTGATGATGCCAAAGAGCCTCATGAGCTCGTGAGGTTCCGGAGAGTTTTGTTTTCTTTCGTTGTATGCACTAACGTACATGGCAAAAGAAAGTGCACTATGCAGTCTGGGCCTCTAACGGGTGTAATAAAACTCGAAGCCCAGACAAACTCGTGAAACGTTTGCGCGTATTTAATTTACCGGCCGTTGCCGCACTCGCATGAACTCCGCAGTAGATTATGCGCCGTGTCCTGCCTCCCCCGTCGAGTAATTTTATTCTTCCGACATAATAATGCCGGGCGATAACTCTCAATATACTTTGAAAGAAATACGTCGCTTTCATTATTATCGTTCGTTCAGATTATTGTAATTATTATTATTTTTTTTTCTTAATTGCAAGTATTTTTTTGTTAATTTATAAAGTTAGAAAATTATAAAATTGTGGTTATTCGAAATAAAATAAGATTTTTTCTTGTATGAAGAATGTTTTAAGAATTGCCTGTCATGGAGGAGAAGATGCGGCGAAACCGGCCAGTGGGGCAAGACCGGCCACCAAAAAAAAAAAACAATGGTTGATCGGTATTTTTATGTTGAGGCGGATATGACGAAGCGGTATGTAACGTGACTCCACTGAAAACGATAAGAAACCGGGAAGTTGGGGCAAAACCGGTCACAATAAAATTATAAAAATACAAATTTAATGCATCAAAGAAAACAAAAATGCGGATGAAATTGAAAAAAGGACCAACGCGTCAAAATTGAGAAAAAAAATGTTTCCATAAATCTTTTTTTTTTCGAAAATTCTTTTCAAAAAAATTCCGGCAAAATCTTTTTTCATCGATAAATATTTTTTTTTAATTTTTCCCAAAAAATATTTTCTATTCAAAAGTTGATTTAACCCTATGGGCTATCGATTAACCCCACTGTAGGGCTTTATGATTATTGTTTAATAAAAATACACGTAAACATGATATTAATCAAATTTTATTTTTCGAATTAAATTAATTCTTTTATTCGGTGGCGTTAGTTGGAAATAGTGATGCTAGTCTCTTTCTTTTAACAAGCGGGATACTGCTCAAGATGAAATTTGACAACTTAAAAAAGGTATTGTTTTTGATCTTCGTCTATTCTCAATAATAACTTAAAATCCTGGGCCAAAAAGCGACTGCTCTTTCAGCAGTATATCGTTATCTACTCTCAAAACCTGTAAAATTTCCATACATTTGATATAAGATGCTCCTGTTTTCCATGATTCCGGATTTACATCAAGAAAATCATAAGGCAAATTATACTGATTGAACAATAACAGTGATTTTTTAGTGGTGAAATCGCTTTCACATCCTCATGCATGTGTTTACAAATGTGGACAAGCACTGTCTCCCGAACAGCCTCTTCGACTACAACTCGTGTTTGGACTATCTGTGCACCTTCTCGTTCTTTGATGGCATGAACCATTTTTAATTTAATTTAATTATTGCAACAGTTGACAAGTTGACTTAATGCCAATCAACTGCTATGGTGGGACGGGTACTCAGAACACATTCAAAGCAAAGAAACTGCAGCTATCAAGTTTATTTTTTAACAGGAGTTTATTTAAGATTTTACTCAATTTTTAAAGTGACACCCATAACGCAAACGGTTTTTTTTTCACTTATTTTGAACAATAAGTTTGAATAATAATGAAATAATAAAGTGAAAATCTGTTTGGGATCGAAATTAAACATGAATTAAAATGATAAAGTTCTAAGAGCATTTTATTATAGACACAAAGTGATCGTCTCTGGCAGCTGTAAGCGCAAAAAAAATTTTTTATCAGTAGTTATTCACCATAAATTCGATAAAAAAGAAAAAAAAAACTGAAAAATCAAATGCGGCGGATCTTCCACTGAACCTAAAGATCTCATAATTTTCAATAATTTTTTTTCTACCTAAGCTCACTATATTTCAGATGTGGCCCGCTAGAAAATCGATTTTTTTCTGAACACCCTAATGTACATATATACATACATTTTTCGAAAATTATGAAGCGTTAAAAGCCCAGAAAGTTTCCCGCTAATCCCCGAAACTCGGAATCTCGGCGATGACAACTTGACACGTTTCCGATTAAGTTACCGTTTTTTTTTCACCAGTCTTTTTCAACTATATTTTCACTGCTTTAAACTGCAGATTACCTGCACTTATTCGAACTGTCATACACAGGCAGCGGCTAGCACTGGGCTACACAAAACTGCTGACTGAAATCATTCATTAGGTAAGAAAAGCTTCAGACTTTTACTGCACTTTTTCAGCAGTCAATCAAAATACGAACGAAGTGACAACGATACTTATATCGAAGTTCGAGATTTTTAGGCCACACAATTTTTTTAAAGAAGAAGAAAAATAATCGATTTTAAAATTTTTGCCAACTGACTGAAATTTACCTAACTCTTTCTAGTGTTTGCTTTCGATTAAGGTCCTAATTTCACAAGGAATTCGGAAGATCCAGTAATTTATGCACAATTGTAATTATTGATGCTGATTTTTGCGAGAATGTTATGTCCTAAATTTGGTGATAATCCCTAAAATGGCTGAGACATTATCTGCGTCGCTTTAGTTACGTCATTACGAAATCAAATGATGCTTGAATTTCGAAAAATTGAGGACAATGAGTTATACAGCACAGGATAATAGTGCCAAAAACATCAAAAATTAGTCGTTCGTCAATTTATATTGTCTGTGGGGTAAAACTTTGTTTAATTTAAGCATAATTATCGAAAGTTTTGCAGATTAACTTTTGAGATTATCAACACTCGAGTGTTTAAGTTGAAACAATGTTTTCGAATAAATATAAATGGATATCAAAATAATTGGGAAAATTAAATGTGGACAATGGAGTATGGAGAGATAAAAGACGAATGTTCAAAGTTGATGTATAATCGAAACTTAATTAATTCAAAATTTTATCAGGCAACCTACGAATTATTCAATTGCTACTACAATAAATTTAATTTTTCCCTAATGCATACGTTTTATCCTTGGTAAAGTGAAGAAGATATGTATATATATACAATATGCGATATAAAACGCGTGCAAATGGTGAAATCGCATGACAAGCGGCTGTCAGCTGATCAGCCTTGCCCTATTCGTTCGTTGCTTAATGAACGCGTGCAAAACTGTTATATGTGTCGTAAGTCGTTCTCATTTTTCAAGGGAAAGAAGCTGCGAGAGCTTGATCACATTGAGCGGCACGCGTGCATCCCGCGATCCCAACAATATATATATATATACACACAACTGTAATACCGTTCGTTGATGATCGCCGCGTCTAGCCGAGTTGAATACTTGATACCTAATAAAATGTCGAAATCGATAAGACATTTTGAGCATCGCGGTTATAAGTGCTCAAATGAAATTGCCCCTTTCGAACGAAGAAGTAAATTGGTTGCGTGCGCGAAACGATTTCACGAATCCTCACGTTAGTACTCGATCTACGGAACATGCGGGTTGATTGTCATTTATATCCCCCCCCCCCTCCCCTCTCAACGATATTGAAACACGATACTATATGGACGAGCAGTCCAAAGACACATCAGGACCCATCAAGCAAAGATCTGGTGCGATAATCCGAAAAATTACCCACGACATATTACGTAATTTTGGACTCCGGCCCCCGATGAATTATCACGCTTCGATCATTCTCGTTTAATAAAAGATTTTGAGGTATGGTGCGACTTAAAAGTTCAATAAAAATCCATGCCTAATTGAAAAAAAAAATATCTTCGTTGAATAAATTAGGCAAAAAAAAAATGCTCCGATTTACACGATGCTTTCGAAATTGTTCGACACGTTTTGTCAATTCACGAATATAACAAAATTGCCGCGACCGCTCCGGTAATATTGAATTATTTTCGAACAAATTGTTTATAATAAAGCCATTGCTCGCAAGCATCGATGTACTTAACCAAATGATATTCAATCAGCATATTCAATTTTAGCACCATTAAACAAGTTGCTTCGATCGATGCTCGCTAAAAACCAAAGCTAAAGGTAAGTATACAAGATGTTGTTGTAATCCGTGAATATGTGACATTTTGCTGGTGCAATTCCCGTTAATCGAGGAGTTCCCGTTTAAGAGAGAATTCGGCGCGCGTGGGCGTTGTTCCGTGTATTAATTCATTTTAAAGTGGATTTTTGGCAAAGCCCAATAACTTTCACGAGCTCTCGCTTGTTCCTCTCTCTCTCTCTCCCTTTTCACGAAAAGATCGTTGTGCTCGTTAAGCGAGATCCAAGATGCGGTGATCTCACAAAAAATATATGTATTTATACGTAGCATCAAGTATATTACGAAGGTGTTTTTTGGGGACTTTTTGCGCTCGGTTGGACGCATAACAAAAGTTATTTTTCAGTCACATCTCGTGAAACGACCGTGACCAGCTTTTGCGGTTTAACTGGTCCTTGGTATATAAAGTCATTCAATTTATGTTTAATATCCACTGATTTATTCGGTATCGTGATCGTGCATAAGATTCGCCAAAATCGTAAATATACACACGCGCGCACACACACACACACACACACACACACACACACACACACACACACACACAGATTATTGGGTAGTGAAATTAAAAAAAAATGGCAACAACGATCTTTTTCGTAACGTCGTACATGCAGAGCGCTACGATACGATAAATACTCATATTTAATGTTATACACATGCAATAATATACCCTAGAATGCGTCATTCTCAACTTAATTATTTCTTTTGATCCTCACTACCTTATTAGACAAGTCTAGATTTTTACTTAAAAAATACACAGAAGAGGTGTGATATTTGACGTTCGAACTAAAGAAATACGACACCATTTAGGCTCAATGTCCCGGGAATCGTCTTTTTCGAGGTACTTCGTGAGATCGAACAATATTTTTTGAGACGATGATGTGTTCGGGCAAGGACAATCTGCATAACGAATAGAACTTCGACGATTCTAAGTACAATAGTGAAATATCTCGATGAATGGTTGGTCCTAACGAAAATATTTTCGATAAAATATGCATTATTTCAAATAGGAAGGGGGGGGGGGGGGTGTGTGGAATGTAATGGTCTCATTAGAAATACCACGATCGCAGAATTGTCCCACCTTTCACAGAATAATTTTCTTTTAGTGGAAATCTATACTTAAAAGAAGTGAGGAAAAAAAACAAAAAATTTAAAATGGCACATCCCATTTGTATACTATGCATTACTATCCGGGTTACGCAATATCCTAAATTATGGCGATAATACCAATGTGAAACAATGAAGTTATTTTTTGCACCATTTTTGCCCTCCCGGACAACTGAGAACCAGAGCAAGTTAACAGACTTTCCACAATCTCGAGGCTGAAAAAAAAAACGTTTTTTTTTTTCAAAAAAGATCCTTATCACCTTTATTCCGTGAGATATCCTATCGAGATGGGGTGTTTGCGAATCTAATTGTTGGAATTTGACCCAGATCGGCTACTCGCAGGCATTGAATCGTTGCAAGTGCACTTACAATATTTCACGCGCGGATTTGTATACAAAGGCAAGCACATACATGAAGTGCAAGCGCATTCGAACCCCCAGGCGGAGCAACGCGCTTCGAATTGCAGGAGCGAAATGTTGGTACATCCCTCTTTTCTCGATCGTTCTTGCGGGACACGTGAAAGGTCAGTTGGCCGGCCCGATCTAAGAGCAAAATGTCTCGCGAGGACCATATTGCCCTGCATCTTCGTTCTCAAATTTTCTCCATTCAGATTTTACACTCACAAATCCCAGGGCAAAAAATAAATTTCTTTTTATCGTATACTGTCGACTTGTGAATGCCTCTTAAATGGATCAGGTCCAAATCAGGTCAAATCAGGTTCAAATCAGGTCAAATCGTATATGGATCAAAATTATACTTCCAGGCCTCAAGTAAAGCCTGCTGGGAAGACCGAAACCAAACCAAATATGACAAACCGCATTCATATTTTTGACTCATTGAAAATTAAGTCTCAATTATAACTTCGCATTGCTACCATGCATTTTAAGATACGCGAAAAAAAAAAATTTCACACTCCGAAGCATAGTCTTATCAACTTATCATGAAAAAAAAAAAATGATATGTAGCGTTCTCGGCGCTCGAATGTTGCTCCTGCTCGGTGTACCTGCAGGGGCCACCAGTGCGCCTACCAGCGAAATGTCAGGTCGCGACTTTCATGCGCGGGATTCTATCACCCGTTATTATATCACTATAGTTAGCTCTATCATACATGCTCGTTCCATCCTTGGAGTAGTTTTGCTTTAAATGCGTCGTTGTTAATGGCATCTTGATTGCATCTGGCCCAGATGTCTGAGTTCCTTGTAAGCTCCCAATTCGTTATGTGCACGAAACTCCGTAGCGTCGTTTGTGGTCATAGTTTGGGTACTTAGGGTCGATATGCCATTTGTGGCCAGTCTCTTATTTAATTCTAGATATTAAGTATTGTTCAGTTGACAGCATGAAGATTAGGGATTTTAATGAACAGTAAGTTATCAGAGCACGACTTTTTGCGGCTTCATGCAGAGGCTTATTACTGCGTCTCTATGTGGATAATCGAGTGTTAATGTATATCACTTCGGAGATTCTGACTAAACCTTACAGAAAGCGTTTAGCATACTGCAAGTAAGTACATGAACAATTGTCGCTTATTTTACCAAATTATAAACGAGGCAATGAATATATTACATCAACAAATTTCTTTTTTTTTTTTGGAGAAAATTAAATTTCCCGAAGCATACCCTACAATATATTAGAAACAAGGCATGGTCACAAATGGTACAATGAATTTTGTCGTTGTACCGTTTTTGGCCATCGAGAGTGGCCACATATATGACACATACTATTTTTATTTTTGGCCACTTTTACACGCTCATATGCATTTATTATTATTATAAAACGTTCATAAATATAGATTATTATGATTTTTATACATAGTAAATTATTTATCATTCTTATACGGAAGAATGGGGCGAATGAAAAAAAATACTGAAACGCGGAAAGACAAAATAAAAAGCCAACCTAAATGAGACTTGTTTTAAAATAAATGTATATGTATATTTTTCTCGTATTATTTTTCACTATACTCATACATTTATCATTTACACTCGTACATTTATTATTTACGAGTAAATTTATCTCTACAATTTTCGTTTCTTTAATTCTACACCTTATAATTATAATCTTTCACATTTGCATTATATTGCATTCACAATTACTTTCTTAGTAATCTTCGAAAGCGTGAATTAACTGTTCATTTGGTCTTTTTCATTGCGATAGTTGAGCATCCATCTGAATTAGTGGAATTCAATTCTTCTGTTTCTAGTGGCCAAAAATAGTACTTTAGTGGCCACAAATGGTGAAAACAGAGGTTGCATAGTTATTTTATGTTTTTTCGAGTAATCACAGTCGGAACAAATTTCGATTGATGATAATTTCATCAGATATATATTTTATCCTTCTTCTCTATGCTGAATACTTTATTCATCATATCCTTCTTCTGCATACTGAATTTCGACCGATCAAAAGCAGCTAAATTCGTGTGCCATTCGTTGTAAATAATAATCGACCTTTAATATATTTTGTGCCACATATCGGTAACGGCTTCGGTAAATTTGGTTTATTATTCATTTCCTCTTTTATTTATTCACAAGAAACTAAATTCGTGATCGTTCAAAAATCGTATACACACATATAACCATACATTCAAAAGAAAATCATAAATTTTACAAGCGGTCGTTTCTCATGTCTCTTTCACGAAACAGCTGAAATATGCTTAATTCCACACTTTAGAGTTGTGGGAGGCAAATCGGCCACGACTTCTATCCAAAATCGTGTCATCTCTCCCACGTATGAGCACAGGCTGATGATAATACCCTTGAATCGTGACGAAAGAGAATTGTCGCATTATTCTGGTTTTCCGTTTTTTTTTTTTTTTTTTTTGTATGTCCATATTATTGTCTCTGACCAGAGTCTTCCTCTTTCGTGCCAGTTAATTCCGCGACGATCATGTCTTTTGATAACCAGAGATGCGGGAATATACCCAAGCATCATGAGAATGTCGAAAGAGAGAGCGAGAGAGAGAGAGAGTGAATGAGAGACTGAACGACCAAAGATATTCGGATTCGCATGCTATCGTCATTTTCTTCGAAAATGGCGCTTTTGCGGTTACGTTTATTACCTTGCGTTAAGTGGTGCTTTCTGCTACTTATCACTATCCTTTCGGTAATAAACCAAGCACTCGAAGATTCAGCGAATTATAGGAAATCTTCCGCACGGTCCACTTCACCCGCGTGATATTCGTGCTATTCATGATGATATAAGTAGATCTTTAATCGCGGGTTTAAAAAAAAAAGAAAGATTTTTGCAATCCTTTAAATTCGTTTGTATTCGCCATATGAGAAGAATGACAAAGGTCCTAATCAGGATTCCATCCTCGTGTTCCGAAATGTATGTATCCTATTTTCGAACTTTTTATCCTACTGATGAAGCAACAAAACAATTGCAGAACGATACCTTAGCCCAAGTAGGGCTGAAAAAAAATTGCCAGTCAATTTTATTTCGATACAATCAGTATCGCAGAAATATGGCAAATTAATTTCCACAGGGTATGGCATAAGAGTTGAGTCTAGATCATATATTATACTTCCGTTTTCACGTGCCTCGATCAACAATATCAACAACAGATTTATTTCTTGCATTTTTTTTTTTTTTCTAAGACATGCACATGGATGCGCACTTAGCCTCGCATATCACGTGAGCGTTTTCTGCTGCAGTCGTAATTACGATAAAGTGATGGATAGTAGCGCGTAGCATTTCATCGAGATGAAGGGTTCTCACATAACCTTGCAGTTTCTTCATGTATCTTTTCTATTTTACAGTCAACGTGGTATGTCTGTACGGAGCATATAGAGCGTATATATTCATTTGTACGATGTTGTGGGAGACAGGCAAGATGATGACCTCACTCCGTGTGCCTGAATTACTTTATGATCAGTCTTCGCGACTTGGCTCGTATTAATGACTCATATTAGAATAACTAGTTCCTGTTGGAATAATTGCGATTGAGTCTTTGGAAGTAGAATAAAAAAAAAAGCAAAAATAATTAATCAATGGTAAGACGTAGATGTAAAGATAGCGTAAGAGGATGCAGTGATGAGATGAGAATCGTCTCGATGACTTTTGTCAGTTATTAATATAATTTTTCTCATCTCATCGATTGATGGAGGACGAGACGAATAATAACGAGGGGAATCGTTGAGACGCCTCTGTAAAAAGTCAGGATCCACCTGGTTGGCTGTCAATCAAGTACCGTATAACGCGAGGTATGGGTGTGGGTAGATAATTTTGTATGTAGTCATGAATATGAAAAAAAAAAATTTCTCTTGTTCAATTGGAACACCAGGAGGTGAATCATTCTCGCTCGTAAACTCGAGTGCGGAGTCCATTTGTCGAGTGTATAGTCATCAGGACGAAGAATGACGTATTAGAGTACATTCGGAAGAGCACAGTCACTGCTGGTATACATATTTCGCCAAGACCCATCAACAACGAGATTATTGGACCTGGTCCTGGCTTCAGTGATGACACTGACTACGTCCGTTCCTCTTGGAACATCACATTGATGGCTCATTGTCTTGGTAACATAATTTGGGAAAATGAATTTTTTCGTCCATACATAATGATCTCCGTCGGATCTCCGCATCTTCCACGAAGATCGAGATTAGTATATTTGTATAGTACGTTCCGAGACCAAGAGCGTGTACGATTTACGAGTTGCGATCGCTGTAGTGACTTTCCGAGGGTGACGAGAGAAAGAGCGAGAGAACACATGTGCGTTTCGTTCCTTCTCGCTCTTTATCAAAAGCGAACAGTCTCGCTGCTGTTGGGTTAACCTTTCACCATAAGTATAGCATCTCCGTTGTCGTAGATCAACGGTAACGTTATAGCGAGGAACGACCAATTTACCGAACGACCTCTTGGTATGACCTCTTACTCGGGTTATCCTGTCGTATCGTCCGTTTAGTTGGTTTCATTTCTCGAGTTATATCGCGATATACACACATACTTGTATACCTGATTTGCAGCTGGTGCAAGTTTTATATGGATACGGAGCGTGTGTTTATGCACAGCGACATTGCAGCGAAAACGTATTGGAGATACATGACAGACCGTATGTACCATTAAGGCTAAAATAAGTCATTTCGTCACGTTGATTGTGCACCGGTGGGAGCAAGAAAGGATATGTTACCTTTTTTTTGGTGGTTTTTTTTTTGCTATGTCCGCCAATAGAAAGTCATTTGCATATAGCGGATGCCTTTAGCAATGCAGGTTCCCGCATCTGTTACTTTAGAATATAGATGACAGTCCCCCTAATATTATTAACGAAAGGTATTTTTAATAGCTGCTTGGAAAATTCTAAATCCTTGTAGAAGATTCGTTCATGAGGATTAGGATTTTTTACTCAAGATTATTCGAGTTTGTGATTAAATACTCTCTTTTTGAGGTTAATTACAACGAGTGAAAAAATCTATTTGGGTTCCAGTATCGAGTCACTTCTTCTACCTTTTACCAAGACGTTATTTCACTCGGTGTACGTCGCTAAAGTAATCTGACTGTCGTCGCGAATCACCGAGGCCTTTGTTGAGTGTAGGAAAGCTGGTATTGTCACTGCACACTTAAAAAAAAAAAATTCAAAAACATTTGGCAAATCGTTGTCTTGCGCTAATGGGAGATTCTCCTTCTGGAATCAACTTTTTTTTTCTTTCACTTCTTCGTTTGTTCGAATTCCATATTCCTCTCGAATCGAGTGTACCGATCACTGAGACCGTCATTGACTTTACGTCAGTCAATCGCGACAATCTCTATTCCTTGTCTCGAAGATCAGATACACAGTTCCGTAATATTTATTCAATCTGACAGTCAATGTGCATCAATATAGCTATAGCGACACGTCGTCCGAGAAGCATGTAGCGATTTTTTTTTTTTTTTTTTTTGTCAAACGAGAAAATCTCCGGGTCGAACCACCGATCGTGCGCCCTGGCAAGCTCATTCGCCCGACCAGAGATCGAGACGTATGTACACATCAAGTTTTACGATTGCCCTCATACATTAATGTAAACTCGCTCAGGGGAAACGCGTAGCGCTACTGCGCTGCTACGATGTATCTATGCGTATGTAGGATAAGTCGCTCTGAGTGAAAGAGCAGTAAGAGAAAGAGGATGGAAAATGATGAGAGTAAGCGAGCATAACACGGAAGTATATACGTACATATGGGACGACTATTATAATACGGAACTGCACTATATCTTGAGATTAAATTCATACCGCGATGTGACAGTCGAATCCCTTTAACCTTCGGAAGATTCTCTAGTGACTCAACGATCGTTCTAAGCTTGATAAAAGAAAAAAGACGTTTTTTTTCGTATTCATTTTAGCGTCGACTCAAATTGCTGTTTTGCGTTTCCATTTGCTATGAAGAAACCTGACAAAAGTTTCACCGCAATCCGTAAAGTCCTTTTCTGTAATTTTACACAAGTACGAAACACCGAAATTTCAAGGTCCTCTGAATTTTATGACTTGCGCACCCCTATATATGATTGCCTGATTATCACTTATCATAAATAAACTCTAAAAATTCTTTAAATTCGCACGCTGATTTTTTCCTACGCCTCTTTCATCCGCCGGAATCGTCCGTTCTGTCGTCGTGCGGTATAATATTTTTGTAGACGTTTTTTTTTTTCCACATTTTTCGCGTGATTTTTTCTCCACGTGTCGACTTGTTTGCCTTAACAGATCGCAGCGAAATACCCCCGATGTGGTGCATAAAGTTGCGCGCGATCGTAGCTCTCATCGGGTCGCGCGCATCTCCAGGAACGAGCTCGCTTTCCCCGCTATCGGAGAGGTAAACGGAACATCGTCATAGTGCCGGAGCGAGCGGAAGAAGATCTTGCCTTATGCGCTTGGCGACCGCGCGCCCGCAATCCGCAACGCAGACTTCGCCGAGGCCATAAATCAGCCACCGCTTCTTATACGTACAGTCGTTTGCCATAGCGTCGTGGGTCAGAGGGGACGCGGCACTGCTGTGAGCTAGCTCACCACGATCTTGTGTCTCGGTAACGTTTGTTCGTGTGACTGCCAACGTTTGCGACTGTGGTGCGACTGTCGCTGAGCGAGTTATGTTGGAGAGTAACAGTCGGTGTGATTTTCCAGTCGTCTTTATATATTATTATTACCCGAATGATCCAGCACAATTACAATAATATATCGAAAAGAGAAATTAAAAAAAAAAAATAATCATATGTTGATATTTTTGTATTGACATTGCCAAAGTCCGTATAGTTTATTAATAATTAGGAAAATAAGTTCTTATTACATAGGTATACTCCCGCGTAAGAGCAAATTGTGAGCAAGAGCAACTTGTGCAATTTCTTTGGAGATTCTTCTTTCGCCATATCGGTATAGGAGGAAATGTGTACTCTTGTCTTGAGTCGCTACCGCGACTTTTGATATGATTATCGGTAATTACAAGATGAAGCTTGTAGGGATGCTACACTGTAAAAAATCAGGGGTGTCAATTTGGTGCGGTGTTAGTGGTTAAAATCTGTGGTGTTATCGGCAGCACCGTTCTGATATCATGGTTGACCTCGTACACTGTATATCGGTGTTAAGCGATTTTTCATCAAAATTTAACACTAAACCCAGTGTTTCACCACATCGCGTACAATTTTGTCATGAAAGTACACCGTTTATCTTCTGATACGACACCACTCTAATGTCGTGATTAGTTAAATCCGGTGTAAATATATGCTTCGAAGGCGCAGTTGAACTCACCGACTGAGTTCTATTTCAATTAAAATTATAATTCATTTCGGCAAACAACTTTGGAGATATACAGACTTAAAGAATGAACCCGGAATATTTATTAACGGCATTTTAACGCCGTTCTGAGCGAATATCTCCCGAGTGGCGGTGTTAGCTAGAAACGAATTTGCGTTGCACTTGTTCGGTGGTAATTTTTCACACATGACGGTGTTGCGCATATACTGAAATATACGACTTAATGTGTGAAATTTAATCGCCCAAAATAATCATACATAAATTCGTTTGGAGTCATAGGATACACCGAATGGTGTATGAGAACTCGTATACTAATATCATTTGAATACAAGAAACTCATAAGGAAGCAATAGCGTAGTGGTAAAGTGTCGGTCGTTAGGTAGGTCGTTAGGTAGGTCTCAGGTAAAATCTCAGGTAGGCTCAAAATTGATTTCGACGGAAAAACGTCCGCGCTTCGAAGCCGGAAACACTCGTGAAAAAAAATAATTTCCAAATTTTTAATTTTTTTTTTAAATGGTTATTTAAGGGTCGAAAGTGCTGAATTCGTCGATTGGAGGATAGTGGGTTCAAATCCCGGTCAACGACTTATTATTTTTTTTTTTTAATTTACAGGATTTTCAAAAATAATGGAACATCTGTTTTAAATTCATTCATCGATCATTCCTAATTGCTAATTTATAAATAATAAACAATATTTATTATGCCAATTTGACCCGCGTTTTTCATTTGGCTCCATTGACACGATAAATGCGTACAAAAATAACGCACTTAAAGTGTGTTATTATAACACACTGTAAAGTGTTAGAATCCACTGTAGAATCCGTCCTGGTGTCAAATCGGATGAACCGCAGTCTGGTGTCAACTATCAATACTTAACACCGGACAATTAACACCAACAGGTCATACAGAACGGGGTGGACCACTATAGAATTCGTGAGCGGTGTTGCATTAGTGTTGAATTTAACACCACATTTTTTACAGTGTAATTGAACGTTAAATATGACTATAAACAAATGAAATCTAACAGAGTGTTGGTAGCCTATATATAGTAGCCAAGTAATTTTTTAGTTAACTTTTAGATTCTCATAAGATACTATATTGTATCTACAAATGGTTTCTAGCAAAAACGAAACCATCTCATGTTTCTTAACCTCGCACATTATTGATCTCCTTGTAACGTTTACGACCTGCCAGTTATACTCGTGAAGGTGTACATCACGGCGAAATGTGTCGATGATAGTAGCATTCCTCGCTGCGTTACTCTCTGCATCGCGGTGCGTCGATTAGCTATATAGCGGTAAGAGAGTAAAAAACAGTAGCGCACGTTTCGTGAGTTCGCAACATGGGACGAATAGAAAGTGCCCTGTTGAAAGCAATCTGGACCACGCGTATTAATGAAAATCTTTCATTGCATTTGCAGGTATTTTCGTATATATACATATATATATTCATCCATGTGCTCGATGGTAGCTGAGAGATCGTGACTAATTACGCGGACAATGTGTAATGTTAATCGTGCACTATATTACCACGTACGCTCATCCACTCGCATCTTCTTCCATTCTCTATATCTTGTTCTGTCTCCCGTTGCACTTGAGCTTATACACACGAGCATTCTCTCTCTCTCTCTCTCTCTCTCTGGCTCAGGAATTGGATCGGGTACTATATTTCAATGCTAAACAGAAATTACTCGTTAGTGAGGAATTTGCCCTCGGGATCATGTCTCCGCGAGAGTTATTTACCCTCTCTCTCATTTTATCAATTCCCCCATCTCTATCACAGCTAACTCTCGTCACTTATATTTTTTCAACCCTATATGCATGTCTCGTTTATACATGAGTAGGTCTTCCTCCTAATAACGAAGCCAAAAATCATCCATAAAAGATCGATTACCTCTTGTGTGCCAATTTTATTGGTAAAAATGTTTTCGTTGTTGATGTTGTAATCATTGCGTGAAAGGAGATTTATCCTCGAAAAGAGGATTTTATTTCGCTATATTATTACGCGTTGCACTTGCACCACGACGAAAAGACGCTCGAAAATGAGATGCAAATAGAGTTCCCCGATCAATTATCCTCATACATGCGCCTGCCTTGCGAGCACCAGATATCTTTCACGTCTTGTAAAGAGAAATATATATATACATATATATATATGTGAAGAAACTGGCCTCGCGAGTATTAATATGGAAACATCGAGCATCTCTCGCAATTCGAGTATAATTACACGATCATGAA